>JAVYIG010013561.1:0-46554 GCA_035222895.1 Strongylocentrotus droebachiensis
TGTTTGAAACGTCATCTGTTATGTCGTGAAGGCAACGGTGGGATGTAAAGCCCAAGCCACTGAAACTCAGTCGACTCTGAGAGGTTTTTACAAATCCTTCTCGTAAGTTACAGCAGTTTTTAAACTAAATTTGCATTGATGGATACAAGTCGTTGTGTTTGAAACGTCATCTGTTATGTCAGGGTGGCAGGGGTGGGATGTAAAACACAATTCACTAAAATTCAGGTGACTCTGAGAGGTTTTACAAGTCATTCTACTAATTTACAGCAGTTTTAACTTAGTATGGCTTGATGAATACAAGTCATCGTGTTTAAAACATCATCTGTTATATCGTGAAGGCAGCGGTTGGGATATAAACCCAAGCCACTGAAATTCAGGTGACTCTGAGAGACTTTACAAATCCTTCTAAGTTACAGCAGTTATGACTTAGTTTGCATTGATTGCTACAAGTCATCGTTTTTGAAACGTCATCTGTTATGTCAGGGTGGCAGGGGTGGGATGTAAAACCCTAGCCACTCAAATTCAGGTGGCTCTGAGAGGTTTTAAGAGTCATTCTAATACGTTACAGCAGTTTTAACTTAGTTTGCATTGATTGCTATAAGTCATCGTTTTTGAAACGTCATCTGTTATGTCAGGATGGCAGCGGTGGGATGTAAAACCCAAGCCACTGAAATTCAGCTGACTCTGAGAGGTTGTACAAGTCATTCTAGTACGTTACAGCAGCTTTAACTTAGTTTGCATTGATGGATACAAGTCATCATGTTTGAAACGTCATCTGTTATCTCCAGATGGCAGCAGTGGGATATAAAACCCAAGCCACTGAAATTCAGGTGACTCTGAGAGGTTTTACAAATCCTTCTCGTAAGTTTCAGCACAGTTTTTTTTAACTAAATTTGCCTTGATGAGTTCAACTCATCGTGTTTGAAACATCATCTATTATGTCATGGTGGCAGGGGTGGGATGTAAAACCCAAGCCACTCAAATTCAGGTAACTCTGAGAGGTTTTACGAGTCATTCTACTACGTTACAGCAGTTTTTTAACTAAGTTAGCCTCAATGAGTACAAGTCAACGTTTTTGAAACGTCATCTGTTATGTCAGGATGGCAGCGATGGGATGTAAAGCCCAAGCCACTGAAATTCAGTTGACACTGCGAGGTTTTACGATTCATTCTACGATTCATAGTAACAGCAGTTTCAACTTAGTTTGCCTCAATGAGTACAAGTCATCGTTTTTGAAACGTCATCTGTTATGCCGTGATGGCAGCGGTGGGATGTAAAACACAATCCACTGGAATTCAGGTAAATCTGATAGGTTTTACGAGTCATTCTACTACGTTACAGCAGTTTTTTAACTTAATTTGCCTTGATGGATACAAGTCATTATGTTTGAGATGTCATCTGTTATGTAGAGATGGCAGCGGTTGGATGTAAAGCCCAAGCCACTGAAATTCAGGTGACAACGAGAAATGAATGATCCCTACACCACTCACCGAGTCTATATGGCCATCTTCAGTGATGCGGAGGTCCCATCTGGATGGACCCTCCACCGCATCAAAGGAGATGATGTACATGGTGATCTGGAGGCGGGCGTAGTCGTGGTGTATCTTAGCAACAGTGACGAGCGAATCAAAATGGAGGTCCATGCAGGAGGTGGATGTGTTGCTGTTGGGAGAGGCGGCTAGCAAGGACTCCTAAGGGGAATTCATTGGAATAAATTCTATAAGTATCTATGTGTTCACACACAAAGTAATTCATGCAAAACACATTTTCAAACACAATTTGATGCCTATCAACAAGGCCCTGTTTCATAAGCAGTTGCAATTGATTCAAATCAATCGTAACTACGCATGAAAGAGATAGTAGTTTGTGATTGATTAGAGGAGTTGCGATCAATCTGGATCGATCCCAACCTATTACAAGACAGGATCCCGGTATAAATTACTCAGGCTGTAGACTCGGCCCTACCCTGTTCCTGTTGTATATCAAAGATATCCAAGACAGCATCCAGTCCACAATGCGTCTCTTCGGAGATGACAGCACCCTCTATCGTGAGATTCAACGCCCTGAGGACCATCAAATCCTGAAGGACGATTTCCAACAGCTGTCCAGGTGGTCTTCAAACTGGATGATGGACTTCAACGTAAAAAATTGTGCTATCCTCACCATCACACGGAAGCGTACTCCCAGCATCCGAGAATACCACCTGTCAAATGGACTGATTCTGAGAGTCAAAGAGTACAAGTACCTTGGAGTAACGGTTGCTGCTGATCTTCGTTGGAACAAGCACTGCCAATCCATCCGGCATAAAGCAAGCCGTACTCTAGGTCTTCTACGCAGGACTCTCTCACCTTGTACCAGGGATGTAAAGTCCAGAGCCTACACAGCCTTAGTGCGCCCCCAATTGGAGTATGCCTCGGAGGCTTGGAACCCTCAGCGTCACGGTCACCAAAATGCTAGAGCAAGTACAAAGTACAGCAGCTCGCTTTGTGTACCGTGACTACAGATACACCACATCACCATCAGCTCACACACGTCGAATCCTCGACCAATGCACCCTTCTCTACAAGATCCATCACCGTCTTGTCTCCATACCTGCACCAACTATTGTTATCCCTGCTACATACTTCGGAAGACACGACCACAACCTGAAGTATGTAATTCCTGTTGCAAGTATCGACTCCTTCAAGTTCTCATACTACCCAAGAGCAATAAGGATCTGGAACCATCTGCCAGGCTCAGCAGTCAATGCAACAGGAATAACCAACTTCAAGGAGGCTGCTCTACCCTCCATCAGAATGATGCAGCCCCCTGTTGGTTCTCACATCATATAAGCTTACTAGCTTGGTTTTTACTTGCACTGGACTCAGCATATTTTACTGTAAATTGACAAGTGCTTTGTCCACACACCATTCCAGAAATTCATGACACTCCTTGTAGTTACTCGCCTCACCTACCATCCCAGTATAGCTTCCTGAGTGAGCTGCCAAAGGGATTACCCAACCAAGTACCAAGTACTAAAAACACTTAATCTCCCTGCTACAATACACCAGTTTACGGTTGTGTGCGCCATTTTAATCAAAGCCTATGACCTATAAGTCATGTATTTATGCGTAAATTAAGATTGCGCCCATGCAAATTATGATGACATTACTGCCTACGCGCTGCGTTGTGCGCGCACATCATCATTTGCATGGACGCAATCTTAATTTACGCATAAATACCACTGACCTCAGGTCATTGGCTTTGTTTCAAAGCCAATGACCCGAGGTCAGCCTGTCTGCGCATGCGCACTGATGTAACCGTAAACTGGTGTATTATGGAACTGGTATAGACTGTACATGAAACAAAAATGTAAAGTTGTCTATTTTTGCATGCAATTTCAAGACAAATGAGCACTGAAAATACATATTGTGCAGCCTTAATAAATAGACCTACACATACCCTAATGTAAATTAAAAAAAGAAAATGTGCTTTATGACACTTTGAGTTATTATTGATTTGTTATTGTGAAGGCAGCTCTAGGATGGCATATCATAGCAAGACTTGTGAAGGTAGTGTAATTCTATCTTTTCCTACATCCATATCATACCATACCTTAGAATGCTTGGTGTTGATGACGTCTAAGGCCTGTTGGGCGTATGAAATGTGATTTTCAGTCCATTCTCCTCTGGTTAAGATCTATGTGAGTATTAAAGAGTATCACCAAGATGATCAGAAAGTGAGTAATGCAGTGTTCCTCATCAAATACTGTTATTAGCGTACCATCGACTGCCTGCATTAGGGCTGTAACAACCATGTACTGTATATTCAGGGGAGGGGCTGTGTCTGTATAGGGTATTTCATGTTTACATTTGATTTGTATCCCCTTTATTATCATTTTAATATGATATGTTCTGCTGCCTTTTATTTTACAAGCCTTGGGATTTAATTTTTTTTTAAACTTTACTTTACTTTAATCCAGCGATGCTATAGGACTATGCCTGTTCATTGATCCTAGATGTCTTCTACATTATTCTTGTTATTTCAAATTAAATCAAGTGGGAAAGGATGAAAATGGGTGCAAAATTGCAATATCAGCTTACCGGTATACTGCTTACGCAGGCTCATAGACAAGATCATGGTTTTTAGACCAGTATTTGTCTAGTCTATTCTTAAAACAGTTTACAGAAGTGGCTGATCAGTCTTTTGTAGGTATTCTTTCATCTATCATTTAGACAATTTGTGTATTTATGTTATATATGTTTTTACATTGTTGGATGATACATAAATAAAACTGAACTGAATTAAATTATGCCCTGAAATTGTATCTAACATGAAATGATGTGGACAGATTGATAAAAGTACATACCGTTGGACCTCCACAAGCACAACTCCAGCTGGGAATCATAGCCTCAGCACATCCACGGTCACTGATGTAATTAAAGGAAAATAAATTTAAACATGAAAGAAAATTACCTCAAGTACAGCTGTCATTGAAAGTTTGGTCAATTATAGTGCAAGTTGATTATAGTGCATTATAGGGCCCTCAAATGCATATGATATGATCATTTCTTTTGTTAAAATTCACTTTCTCATAAACACAATGATTACAATAGATTATAACCACCATCATACACAGCTGGACCACACTTGTGGATCAAGTTTTGCATATATCAATTAGAGTATTTATGAGAAAAGACTAATCACAATAAGAACATTATGAAACACTAGATTCTTAATAATATGACTTATATCGAAGGCGAAGTTAAAGGGAAATGTTGAGTTGGTAGACGACCTGCGGGATGGATAGACAACATCAAGAATTGGGAGGTGGAATGAGAGTAGCAAGAGTGAACGCGCAAGACAGAAGCCAATTGCCCTGAGGGGCTATAGTAGTAATATGAGTTTATATTGGTTACCTATTACTGAAACTAGTTCTGGACCAGTTTATTCCAAGCTATCTATTTCTTTTTGTGGCATGTGGCATACTCACCTTGGAATTATCTGAGTGATGAGATTGTAAGAATCCTCCACGATATGACCTTTGACCTTATCGAGGTGTGGATAGTCCATAAGAGACTTCATTGTCTGGTGCAAGTCATAGTGGACCTGCAGAGAGAAGAAGAGAGAAGTAAACACAGAAATAAATAGAGCAAAGAAAGAAAGAATGAAATACATGAAGAGAAGGAAAGAAAAAGAGTACGAGAGAAATTTAAGTAGAGAGATATAAAGAGAGTGAGAGAGAGAGAGAGTGAGAGAGAGAAAGATAAAGAGAAGGGGGGATGACAAGAGAATATACATGTATAAGCAAGTGTCACATAATGAAACATTTGTAAAAACAAAAATTATATCGCATGTTTATTCATAAACACACATTTTATACTATTGCTTACATTTCAGACATCTGAATGCAAATATTGGTTTGAGAATGAGAGCCCTGGCCAATTTCTTCCTCGACCTACGTGTTTCAATATTTGTACAGAATATGTCTGATTACACTACAAAGAAATAGTAATATGATTCAAGGGAATATGACCACCTGTAATCCAACCTTTAGCACCTAGCCTGCACCATTTCCAAACTCACCTCCTATCTAAGACTTTTCACTGAGCAGTCTCTATCATTTCAACATTTTAAGTACTAGTATTCCTAACAAAGTTTAGCAGCCTGCATTAGTAAGGTTCACACAACAAGCCGTAACCTTAACTTTAGCTCATGATTTTAAATTTCAAGGTTATCTTGGAGTTAAGGACTGTGTGGATGCATTTGTGGTTTCTGAAACTCGAATTTTACTTAGTTCATAGGTAATGTTTTATTATGGTTAGCACAATAAATATTAGCCATTTGGGGCTTCTTTCTTTTAAACTTACGTCATGTGCCATGCAGACACAATTAATTTGGAGGTTTCAAAAATAATGACTGCTTGCTTGAATTGTAGTTAAAGCTTTGAGCAGTAATTCATTTATGGGGCATGTGTCATTGGTGGGTCATAGCTCTAAACTTCAAGGTTAAAGAGAAGGTTGAGTTCTGGAAAGAGGTGAAAAATAATGAGTGAGCGTTATCATTGTTATTATGCAAGTGTGGAAGAACATCAGATTAAAAATGTTCCCTGAAAAGATTGGCTCTTTGAATGCCTTAATATTCTAAATATGGCATGTAACAGCATAACAATTTTTATGCCACATGTTCGTGTAGTCCCATTTGCATTTTTCAGTGTACAGTGTTTGTAACTTTACCAAGACTGGGCCAAATTTCTTATCATTTTGATGATTCAAGAACCTTGCAGTACACACCAATACTCATAATGCTAGATGATCAACCTTTTCTGATCAATTCCACACTGTTTATTTCACAATGCAATCGCATGACCAGAACTCAACTTTATCTCTAAATCTAGAACAGCGCCATGTGAACATAATCATCATTTCAAACTCACCACGTATCTCTGACTGTTGATAAGCAGGTTCCTCTCCCATTCAGGATGAGAGCTGATCACGTGTCTAGGGAGAATGATGGATAGGAAAGGAAGGAGGATCTCCATGTAGCTACCGGGGTGATTAGCATCATCACCATGGTAACGATCACCATGGTCACCAAACAGAAACTGCAAAAAGAGAACAAATTATAGATACTAACTGAAGCAGAAAGCATAATTAACCCTATCTCTTCTGTTATATGGTAAATGTCATGATGCATGTGCTGTTTAACAAAAACATGTATTTTTTTATGTAAATGTATATACCGGTTGTGAGTTTAAACAGTTGGTGAACTAAACTTTTTTATGGAAAAATTCTGATTTTCAGCAGTTTCTGAACATTCTTCTACTACCTGTTTGAGATGTTGATGGGAAATTCTTTTACTCACTAAAATGACCATCACTATAATGAATCAAATTTACACCTGCTAGTAGTGGACCACATACGAGTAGTGGAAAGCAATTAAACACATTAAGCAGAGAACTATGAAACCGAACTTCAAACTCAAGTAAGAGCAGGACTGTAAGAGCAAGTTCTATTCATAGTATCTAAGAATGTGCTAAAATCAGAAGAAACTAGTTTCATTTCATGTTAAAAGGATTTATAAATCTTATGCAGATTTGAACATCATTAGTATTCACTATTCAATATTCAATGCTACAACTGCTATTTCATACTTGGTCTCGCATTAACATATTTATGATAGTATAAATAGGAAAAAGCTTACAATTGCAAGATTTGGCTGGGAAGCCATCAAGGACTGAAGTGTATCAGCCAGAAGAGTATCTACCTGGTTAGCCGATTCCTGCTCCGGTCTAGAAAGAAGAGAATGTGAGGCATGAATTTGAAACCCATCTAGAGCTCAGGACATCATCATTATTTTGACTTTCGATGTGTCTCATCATGCTCAATCGGCATTCTATGATGAACAAAGCCGCCGTCATCATCATCATCATCATCATCATCATCATCATCAAAATCACCATCATCATCATCAGCATCTTCATCATCAATGAGAAAACAACTGCTATGGAATAATCAAGGAACCTTGTGCATGTCTGAAGAATCATAAAAGGATTCTACATTTGCATAAATATAATCAAGTAGGAATTCCGATAAGTAGAAATAAAAAGTTAGAAAAAGCACACCCAGAAGATAAACAGGAAAGGAGATAAAGATACACAGAGAAAGGAATGAGATAGAGTTAAGATCTTTGAGAACAACAGAGAAAACTGGTATTTAAGGGTAATACAAAGTTTTAGGAAATTTTGAAAATTGGGTGGATAGTGAATCTTTACAATTTTGATATATTTGGATGCCCCTGTGGACGTATTATAAGCACTACAAAAAATTAACCCCTAAAACACTTCTGTTTTCGAGAAAAATTGAATATAAAAATTTACTGGTGCTCCCAGTAAATTTTGATATATTTCAAATAGCGCCTGCGGCCGTACAATGGTAGCTGCGACCATGAAAATCTCAGAATATGTAGTTGTGATATATAATTTCCAAACAAAATAGCTAATTGGTCGATTTTAGTCAAGAAACATTGTTTCATAGCTAAATTGATATCTTGACCTTGAGAGGGAGCTATACAACATAAAGAGTTTATTATTTATAATTTCATAAATTTAGACTCGATTTCAATCGGGACAACGATCACTGAATATTGTAGGAACGCATATGCTTCCGATACGTTAATTTGAACCAAATTCATGACCCCATACCAAAACTTTGTAATATCTTTAAGAGAGAGAGAGAGAGAGAGAGAGAGAGAGAGAGACTTCTACTCACCTATGCTTGGCATTGAGATCAAAGGCAACCCACTTGGCTGGGTAGTCATAGTTGATGAGATCTCTGGTGAAGTTCATGATGTGTTCATGTATCATGGCATCACCATCACACAGACCGCTCAGGACGCCTGGCTTCATCTACATCAATAGATGAAGAAATGATTCCTTTTTGATAGTTTTTAATACTTCAAACCAAATTTCAATACTAAGTAGGGGAACAAAAAACTTTGTTCATAAAGTATAGGCCTTCACTGTGGAATGCTCTCCCTCGAGAGATTCATAATAGCAGATCAGATAATTTTCTGTTTAATTTGGCATATAATTAATTGTTCTGTCAATTTTGTTAGGTCAATCTTCTGTTCCTTTCTTCATAATGCAGATGCTTTAATGTGATCTCTCTTCTTTTTTTTTGTTACAAGTGCACCTTGAGCTTTTGATTTCAAGTGGATTCAATGTTTTACGAATCTCATATATATAGTATTAAACAAGGACAGTGGAATTTCATTTGATTTGTTAGTCACCCTATTTTCAAAGAAGGAGGATAATATATCCTTAATTTTCAGTTTTTGAAGAAAAGAAAACATAAAGTAACATGACAGGACATGTAGTAAATCAGCCAAAGATATCAAACAAATATAGTTGAATTTAATATAACATGTTCATTCCATTTTCTTTCGAAAGAATGAGGATAATCTATCATTACCTTTTGTTTCTGGGAGAAGAAATATAGAAATGTTACATGATAGTAGTAGAACAGGCACATTAACTTGAAATGGACGTACCAAGTATGCCTGAATTTTCAAACTTACCTCTTTATTTTCCATCTTGACCCAGTCATGTTCCCAGTGAGGTAGCTCTACAGGAAGATGGTTGCATTCCTGAGAAAATTATTAATACTTGTATATAAACATCAACAAAAAGGAACTCTTAGCAAGAGGTGTCGTGGTCTAGTAGTTACATCACCAAACTGTGGATCACATGGTTCACGTGTTAGAGTCCCGCCGCAGCACTAAAAAACTTTGGCAAGATACTAATCTACATTTGTCACTCTCCATCTATGTGTTAAATGGGCTTAAATTCAGAAGAATAGATTTCAAACCATTAGCAATATCATTTTATTAAAAGGAAAAGTTGGTAGGATTTTATAAACTGCATGAATAAACTGCCCTACCTCTTCTAGAAGATTAAAGAGCAAGCTCATAGAATGGGGATAAAGTAGAATTCTTAACCCTCACTATCATTTCTGAAAAACTGTGTAAAAAAAAAAAAATCTATTTATAAAAGTGATAAGAGTGTAATGAACTGATTTGAACTTAAAGAATTTTCTCTTAACAAAAGAAAGAAATGATACACAGTGACATGAGATGAGGATAAAGAAGAATCACAAGACATCATTTAGAAGATAATCTCTTTGATTACACAATCTATAAGAAAACATCATTACTTTTGAGTATGAGTTGCAAGCACGTACTTCTTTCTACCAAAAGGATACACTACAAACACAGCTAATGATTACTTCTGTTTGTGTTTTGTTTTACTTTGTTTATTGAAAAATGAAGCTATAAAAGCACATACAAGATGAAGAAACAAACTTACCTATCGGCTCTGTACAGTCAAACATTGATCAAAGATGAGATGATTTGAGAGTAACAGAGATAGCGAGCATGGATTTGAGCTGGTTTGTGATAGATGAAAGAATAAACGTGACAAGTGAAACAAATATGTATGAGCAACAATGCTTTGTGGATTCATTTTCAAGACCTTTTACATCACATGCTAACAGCTAGAATGCTATCAGTAATGACTGGAAAAGAGAATGCAGCTAACTACTTCATCTCAGTTGGAATCATATATTTGATTTCGATTTGAATTAATTTGATTTAAACCATTCCAAACAACACAAATTTGAAGAAGAAAAGTTACTGAAAATAAAACACAAATGATTGAAGCATGATTTTCTGCCTATACTTCTCAATAAATTTACCTTTACTTGTGTCAAAACTAAATGAATCTATACATCTAGTAAGCACTACAAAAACACTTGGTAATGGGATGAGACACAGAAAGATAGAAGAGTATAGGCACGTTCACATATGGCCCCTGCCAACTTTTTTTTAAAGGGGATCTGGACTGAACATTTTACAATCAGTATGAATGAGCCCTTGGATTTTGGGCGCCCGTGTCCAGGTGCCTAGCTGATAGTGAGGAGCCCTAGCTGACATATATGTCACAGTAATTCTTTCTTGTGTACTAAATGAATGGCAAGTGGACATGAAAAAACAATAGCTGCACGAAAGAATGGTCCTATGTGTACTTAAACAGACATTCAAGATTCAAGATTATATTGTAAATAATACAGAAATTTGTTTTCCATTGGTGTAACATATGTAATATGTGAAACATAAGACAAAAACATGGTGGCGTGTACTAAAAGCAATAAGGGCGTCAAGACTCTATAAAGAAAAGATTTATGAGCAGGTACGGTCCTCCAGCTCTCAGCACACAATGTATTTATTATATGACTTATACATAGCAAGAATTTTGAATAGAATTCTGAATCACATCATGAATAAATCCAGGTATGAATATAAATATGATATAAAACTGGGATAGGAGCAGCATCATAATCACAATCACAATCAAAATATGAGCAGAAAGAAAAAGAGAGCTCAAGCTCGAAGAACATGGAAATTATTTCTTACTCACAGGGCAAACTGTTCTTGTACCCATGATCCCATTGCCTGTGTCCATAGCATAGCTGGTCAGGTAGCCATGTTGATTTGCATAGTCCCACATCCATTCCTTGATAGGCTTGGTGTATCTTAAAAAAGTATAGGAGCACAGGAAAAGGTCATGATGATGTTGACGGTGATTAAAACGAGGTATTAAAAAAAATACTGGCGTTTTTCTATTTCTGTATCACCTGAATGCTTATTGAAAGAAAAAAAAGCTCATTCAATATTGGTTTTAAAACCATTGGCAAACAACTTGTGACATATGGCACAAATATTCCCATTGCTAACTTTAAGAAAAGAGGAATAGCTACTTCAAATGGGTCAAATACAGTTTTATCAAATATTTTTTGGTGCAAACTAATCAGTGTTTAACAGAAATTTGTTGCCAGGGTTACCTGTGAATGCGGACTCTTTTCTCTTCATCTGCCTGTTTAAAATAGATTCCTGTAGAAAGGTGGAACCAATGAAATTGCATATCATCTTATCTTGTAAATAATTGCATATTATCAAAGTAGTATATCTAGTGGTGGGAATGATACAACTGTTCTAGTATGATAGTCTATCTAAAGTTGTGAGAGGACATACATCATAGAATTGCAATCAGTGTCAATATTTGTCTAGATAATGATATTCAGACGTACAGTACACATAAGTAATCTTAGGCTAAGCAATGTTCTTCACAGTAATGTCAAATAAGTTAGACATGTTAATTTTTTTATATTCATCCATGAATCAATGAAATAAATTATTTTACTTGTACAGGTGCAGTAAGCGCATATCAAATACAAATAATATCACAACAGACTAACCTAGACCAAACTGAAAATACATTTTCTCCATTGGGCAACGTTTTGCAGATATATTGCTTTATCTTTTCTAAAGATAGACTTGTGATACATGTACTTCATAATATGATTCTCTTCGGCTGTTGTAATTAGAACACAGCTATAAACTAAAAAGTATAAAAATTAAAAGGAGTGTCTAGATATTTACTTTAATGCATAATAACATTTAGGAGAAGGAATGCATGACTAACCTGCATACAAGGGAGTTAAATTCATTGCTGTAACACCACCGATTGAATTCATGCGATTGAAAAGGAAAGCTTGATGACTTGAATCTTTACCTGTCCATGGGAGAAAATGGTAACATATAATACATATGAAGTATGATTTCCATCAGTTTGATATATTAAGACACAAAAGCAAGAAAGTTCAGACATTTAGAAAGAGAGAAAAAAAATGAAAATAATAAAGTGCTAATGACTCATTAACTTTACGAATAAGTCGACCGTATTTTTTACATTCATGACTTTTTGTTCTAAATTGAACAGTTTCAGCTTCTGAGCTGCATGTGTGATGTATTTTTTAACAATAATATAAAATGGTTTCATGAAGATTATGATTCATCTAGCAATGTAGAAATTAATATCAAATTATGAATCAGTTATTGGAACCGGGCCATTCGAGAAGTTCACATTTTATTTTTGTATGGATCAACCAGCAGACGTGAACAAAAAGACGGTGTCCCCTAGAACACTAATCGAACCGCCTGAAGAAGCCAGTAGGAACTGGCGAAAAGTCGCAGAAAAGTAAGTTGAACTATACTTCCAGTAAGTGATTTTTAATTTGATATTAAATTATCAAAACAAAATTATCAAAGCATTGTATAGTGTTGCATCTTGCCCAATGATTCCATAAACTGAAGTGAGTATAAAATCTTAGCAAAAATCATATTCACAACATTGTAATGCATGGAACCCCATGCTTTGTGTGAATTAGCATATCCCAGGTCAAACTGCTTGAATGTTAGTAAACTATGAAGCTGCACTAATGGAAGATATTCCATTCACATACTTGCATTAAAGATTCCTTGCAAGAGTTGTTTTGTCCTTGGTAACCCACACGAGCGATGGAACTGAGCCCTTGACAATGAATCCACATTGATGGATAATATGGACAAGGGCTGCCAATCTTTTTGCTCCTCCTTCTATAGAATTAAAAGAATTATAAGAATATAAAAAATATGTATAAAGCATGATAATAAACAAAACAAGCCCCAAAAAATTATTGGGACAATTATTTAAATGTATAAATGTTATGCTTTTTGATGTAAATATGTTCGTGTTTATTCAGGGCCCCATGGAAGACCACTACTTATTGGTGAATGGGCTACCCTGTCAAAAGATTCGAAATAAATAAATAAATTTCAAATTCATAAATCTGAAATGACAATAAACTTGATACGATTGTTTGATCTCATTGATGGATGGTGGCAGCTGTGGGATATAAATCCATTCTATGAAAGTGGATGATAGAACTGAACCATGACAAGGAATCTACATTGATGGATAGCTTGGAGAAGTGCTGTCAATCTTTCTGCTTCTCTCTCAGTAGAATTTAGAGTAATAATTCATTCATGCACAGATAATTATTCCACTTTCAATAATCAGAAATGACCAAAACAAAATTATAATTTTTGTTTCATCAATGGCTGGTGGCAGCGGTGGGATATAAATCATCCCCATCAAAGTGAATGGTGCTTAAAATTGTCGCATGAGCATCCATTTCTTGTAATGTGACACTATAGCAATTCGTCATATAAGTTGAGCAATAATTTAAACCCAATATGATAAAAGCTAACATATTCAGTTAGTGTATAAAAAGGTAAAATTGGCTACTAAAACATAAACAACTAGATGAACCTTCGACTGCGCGCAGTCGAGCCCTGTGACCTGTGACATGTGACCTTGTTACCCCAAAATCAAATCAGTTCATTGGCTCTGCAAGATACATACATGACCGAAATTTGGCGGGAATCCATCAATGAGTTCTTGAGATAACGCGATCACGAGCTATTTTTGCATACATAATGAGCGCTGTGACCTTTGACTTTAAATCTTGCGACCCCAAAATCTAATCAGTTCATTGGCTCTGCAAGATACAAACATGACCCAAGTTTGGCGGGAATCCATCAATGGGTTCTTGAGATAACGCGATCAAGAGAACGGGACGTATGGACGGACGGACAACCCGAAAACATAATGCCTCCGGCTACTTTGTAGCGGAGGCATAAAAACTGTTTGAGGAAAATTGTGATCTACATGTCCAGCTGGACTATAAATGATTATATGATATATCTCCTGTATAGTCCAGCCGAAATTTGTTCAATGTGTTTAAATGCTCTTTTCCAAACAAATGTAGATGCTTTTTCTTGATGAAGGGGTTGTGCGAATGTGTGATGATCATTACAAGCTTACCTTTTTGTGGTAGATTTTATGTTGCTTCACAACAGTTTCCCTGTTAGGAATGAACTGTGTACGGTAGTTATGGTGAATCTTGGGGCTGTTTTGAACAATGAGAAATAGAAAAGAGAGTAGGAGTCATAAGAGAAAACGAGAATGATCTAATAATCATGATTGTATTTTCAAAGACTTTTGTTATTATATCAGATATCAAGGTAATGTATGGTGATGATTCATAACGTTCTGTCTGTTGCACAATATTTCTATTACAAACAATTAAAGGCCCTGTTATATTCAAGTTCAAGTTCAAGTTCAAGTTTATTTGTCTTTCTTCCAACATGAATGTAATATAACATGTAGAGTATATCAGAGGAACACTTATAAGAATCAAGTTCATATAATGCATTTATATGAGAGAAAAATAGAAGAAAAGACGAGGAGACCTAATTAAAGCTTAGCTTGTAGAGGTCAGGTCCCTCATATTAATGAAAAACTAAGCATTGCAATATTCCATAATTAGATAGAGATGTAAATATGGGTTTGTTGAGTTTTTCTTCCTAATCTAATCTGTTTGTAGTGCTTTTAACTTTATCAAAAGATGAATTACTTCACTGGGTCTAACAAAGACACTGTGGAATAATGGAATTTTCAGTACCGCTGCCTGTCTGATATTTGGGGTAATTATATGTACTTCATCCTTTTTTATAAATCCTTTTTTTACAAATTTTAATAAATTCCCTTTTAAGATTCTTACCCATCCTCTGAATATATCCTGCACAATATATCAGCATACTGGGTTGGGAATGGTATGTTGATAGGTTTAGCCACATGACTCCATGTCGAGTACTGATTGGTGTAATTCTTCATGATGTCACTGGTGAGGCCCCCATTTCGTTCAAAGTACCAGTCTATTCGGAAGTCTCCCGGGCAGCTGATCGTCAGGGTTCTTCAAGTAGAAAACAAATGAATTATTTAATGTTTTCTGTTCACATGCATGGATCTACCACAAAAATACTTGCTTAATCGGTCTCTTAATACAATTAAAATATATTTCACCCTAATATCCCCATCATTGACATATAATGCTTGTTTTTTTTTGGGGGGGGCGGGGATATCATAATTGTGTAATCGTGGTGCTGTCGTCCTGGCTTTTATTTTGTGTAAGGACAGTAAGGGCACCACTGCGCCTAGAAACAAAATATAAGGTGCGTTATAAATGTGATCTATTATTATTGTTATTTAATGCATTATCAGAAATAATTCTTAATACAGGCAACCAGATTTGTGCAGGAGAAAACTGGAGATAAAATACCTTAATTATTAAAGACCATGCACATTAGGCAAAGAAATCACACTCTTAACCTTTTGGTTAAAGATAACTTTTTGACAGCTAGGCTTTTTAATTTAAAAAAGAGTAAACTAATGAACACGCCAATTCTCGCTACCCCAAATAGCGATTCTGCCGAGATCCGGGGAAAATCCTGAAAACGCGCATTGCATTATGGGATAGCTTTTCGACATTACAGCTTCCTGTGCAGGCGCTATATTACTAGGCGCGATAGCGTATGCACCGAATATGTCGTCTGCTCGGTCTTGTTTTTTTTTCGCAAATATTTCAACGTTTATTTGAACATTTCATTCGTTGTTTTTTGCGTCTTTTGACATCAGTGACGATGGTTTTCTTTTGTGAGGCTGCACAGTGCTGGGCTCATGATTCCAAGCGTAAGAACCCTGAAAAATGGGGGTGGATGAAGGCCGTGACTTGGGATGGGACTCTATACCGGAAGTTGTAGTGACGACCCGAGAGAGTGAAAATTACCTCGTCTCGCAAATTTCGAGATTTTCGTACCTATTTAGGGTAGCGAGAATTAAATTCTGTGTACAGACAAAACTTCAAACCATTCCCAAATTAATAAATTAAAATACCTAGTAATCTCATGAAAATGTAACTAGATATTGGATTATATTTTGAGGCAATGGAATCATGAATGAAGTAGGATTTGATCATGATATTATTATTCAGTGTACCTTTAAAAATCTCATAATCTTTAAATAATAATATACAGAAAAATATATATTGCATCACCTGTTGTGTCTATGGTGTTGAGTATAGGTGGGACTGTGGCTGCACTCCCAGTCAAAGTGACTGCACAGGGATGGGGGTGCTTCTACATCAGCTATAGAACAGCAGCTATCGCTCAAAGGAGAGAGGTCCTGTGTTATGAGACTTTGTTGAAGATTCTTTAGTAAGCTCTGTCTTGTTTCTTCAGACCATTGTGATTTAATGAGTTTCGCCCTCTCGAGAAGCACCGGATGTGTCACTGAGAGTTAAGGAGGAAATCAGATGAAAAATTAACCCTGACTGTCATTAAGATATGACGGTTCAGCAATCTTCTATCTCCCCTAAGCCACTATAGTTTTATGCAACAAAGATATTGAGAGACAAGTTATGTATTAGAATGAAATTGTATATTGAATGAGGTATTATAATACTATAATATGAGGATTAACATGTTTGTTAACAAAGGACTACCGGTATACAGTCTAAGAAAAAATATTTTGATTAATGACTGTACAAGTTTGACAATTTCTTAGTATTGCATAAAAAAAGACAATTCATAAGTCATAACCATCAAAAGAAACATTAAAAAGACCTCTATCTTCATGATCTTCAGTCGTTGATAAATACATATATGAAGAAATATGCTGCACATCAAATTTCATCCACTTCTTAGATAAAACTGCAGTAATTTGCCAAGTCTATGACATCACAAAATAACATATTTAGTAACAGGCGTATTAGTAATATTTGAATTGATAGTCAACACAGATATCAATTTTCTGACTTTTCTGAAAGCTTTGAGGTTGATCAGACTAATCAGTGATGACAGGTGAAGTATGCTGACACTGGATGTTGTCCTAGAAATGTTGCTGGGTATATGCTTACCATTCTTCTCCTGATCATCTTTAGATGCATCATCTCCTTCTCGTAGTTGACTGTGTTTCAAGGCATCCAATTTGGCTAGAAAGCCACCTCGTTTCTCCTTCTGCCTCCTACCGAGCGTCCTATTGCCTCGACTCCTGGCATGATGTCCTTGCTCAGCACCGATTGAGATTGCATCCTTGAAATCAATCTGGTTCTGCGCTAGCTGTGATCTACCGTCCATGGATCGACTAAGGTATATTGTAATATTGTTGGATGGTTTGAAGGCCACAAACACCCATAGGACCAACTGAAGTACCAGGACTAGAAGGATCGCTACCAGGATATGGCGTCGAGATGGCAGGCACCCAAACTTCACCATCCTGTTAGTTGATGTTATCATTTTGGCACATTATTTAGAAATCACATGGGCATATTATTGTTTCATATACAACTGTCTATTCTTCAAGATGGCCATTTTCATGAATGAAACACCAATCAATAGCAACGTTTATCTGCAATGTGCTAGGCTTCAGCTCAGGGCTTAATTGTCCATCTTCAAATCTTCAGCTTCGGACCGAGGTTAAAACCTGCAAACAGGAAGAAGTAATTTTCATATAATTCAACATGATACTCGATGAAATTGAAAGATGGTAAATATTAAACCTGGTTCCATGCTATTTGTGATACTCTCACCGCAGTCAGACCAACGAGACCAACAATTAACAGACCGACTACAGATCCAAACATAAAAGTTACCTTACTTCCATGGCCAAAAAATGGATTTGTCTATAGGCATGATATAGGTTCAGTTTGAATTTAGTTTGGTGGTGTGGTAATATTATTGAATGGTTTCAAGGCCTTATAACACTCAGTCACTCACACATGTGTGGATAAATTGATCTTAATTAACATTACAATAAAAATACGAAAATCACATTTTGACTGATTTCCTCTTACCTTCTTAAGTTCTAAGTCCTTACCTAACCTCGTTTTCCACACATGTTCTTCAAATTTTATACGCAAGCGCACCTACAACACAGGCGCTTCATGGATTGCGTAATAAATGCGGAAGTGTGTTTGTTTGTACACAAAGGTCCTGCACGTATAGTACAGCTGCTACATACAATGCATGCATTGCGGGTGTATTACAATAGTGTGACCACATTTCAAATCCGAGGATCCAAGGATTGCAAGGATATTTCCATATTCGCCATAACGTGTGAGTATATCTGTATCTGTTCGAATTTAAACCATTTTATTTTGTAATGCTTTTGGATATTTACTGCTTGAGTTAGGATGGATTCCTGATAGCCCTGTACTTCTAAGTTTTATTGTCTTCATTGGTTTTAAATTTTGATTTTGACTGGCCTACGGTGACATACCACCACACCTAGTAGTACCTCCAGTCCGTCCTGGCCCCGGCCCTCGATCATGTTAGCTGGCCCTACGTGTAGCTTTGACTCGTAATGCTTTAGCCATGACTGGTGTGGCTTTGACTCTGTCTTTTGAGTTACATACATGTACTATGTAGCTCGCTGCTGAGGGTTAACTAGACTGGATTTCTGTGTGTTTATGTTGTTATATCATGTTTAATAATACCCAAAAGTCTAAATCTAACATCTGAAAGTCTGAAACTGAAATAATTTCTACCAATAATTGTTTGAAAGGTTTTGGTAATTAATACTTATAATAGGGGTTTAATAACTTCCAACAGTTTAATCAAATTTTGTAATGCACAACGTACAACTTAATCATTAATTTTTAATGATAACTTTTTTCTTTTGAGTTTTGTTAGTTATTTTGAGTTGAGTTGGCCGTCGGGGCTTGTCACTTACAAGTGCCGAGATACAAGGGGCACTACAAGCGCAACTGGCCTGTGCCCGCCCCCCACCCTTCATCCCACTCTTCATCCCACTCTTGAAACCACTCTTGAAACCCATGCAAGTGGAAATGCTCATGGGTGTTTGTGGCCTTCAGATCATCCAACAAAAAATGTGCCCCTCTTTAAAAAAAAAGAGAAATATACCTGAAAAAAGGGCACCCAAATATTCTGATGATCTTTATTCATTTATTATATGTTTTTTTTATTTATATTTATTTTTAAAAAACTGTATATACTAATTCATCTTGAGGTTTAATAGTAACAAAATTTTGTTAATTGTAGGCAAAATCCTAGATCTGCTTGTGACACGTTGTCACAAATTCACAATGACTAAAGAAACATATAATTTGTAGATACCGTATGGTGTCAAATTCAAGATTCTCTTGAATCAAAAGATACACATGTACTGTAAGTCTGTGTACATGCATCCATGCAATATAAACAATTAAACTACATGTATTGACAGTATGCTGCCCAAAGTCTGTACAATTAGAGTGACTTTACATGTACCGTACACCTGTACACTTGTATCGAGTTAATCATTACACAGTCTCGTGGACCCTTTGTATTAATGAGTGATTAAAGCTTGTATCTTCCCATATTGCATCAACATGTGTTTTAAAGATAATTCAAAAACTCATGAAATCTCTCTCTCTCTTTCTCTTTCTCTATTTCTCCCTCTTTCTCCCTCTTTCTCTTTCTCTCTTTCTCTCTCTCTCTGTCCATCAATCTCTCTCGCTCTCCCCCTCTTTCTCTCTCTCCCTCTTTCTCTCTCTCTCTCTCTCTCTCTCACACAATCTTACTATCACTCTCCTCCCCTTATTTTGTCCTCTCTTTCTCTTTTTCTCCATCTCTTTTTCTATCTCTCTTTCTTTCTCTCTTCCCTCTCTCTCTCTTCCCTCTCTCTCTCTCTCTCTCTCTCTCTCTCTTTCTATGTCTAGTCTACCCACCTCTCTGTCTATACAAATTTGGCTACATGTAGTTAATAAATTAACAATTGACAAATTATACAAATTAATATCAAGTTCAAAAGCAACAAATGCTTTAGAAGAAGGACTATCAACCAGGAAAAGATTGGTAAATGATTTACATGTAGGATTATCTCCTTATTATGTTCTAGTTAAAACAAATATTGAAAAATTAACATCTGTTTTAATAAAGGGCTTAAAATAAGACTAATTTGATTAGATTTAAATATCTATTGGTATTCACCCCCCCCCCCCAAAAAGGAGGTTAACTTAGTGATAAATGCACAGTTATTGTCTCATTCTTTAATAGTGGATAACAGTTACTTACCAATGCCTGTATTACGATAATATAAAGGTCATGATGAACTCTCAAGTTATAAGATATTTAAAGGGCCACTCTAACCAAAACGGGCTAAAAAATGGAGAAAAAAAACTTAAAAAGACATACAGAATAATTTTTGACTGAGATTCCGAACATGACAATGATTTTTCTTAGAAATCATCAAGAATTCTGGAATCTAGCTTTAAAAATGATGACTCAGAACCAGGGCTCAAATTAATTTTTCGTCCACGGGGGCTCTTCCCCCCCAAAAAGAGCCCCCGTGAGCCTTCTCACGGGGGCTCTTTTTTATACAAATTTTCATTGAATTTGGTACCTATGATATTCCTCAATTATTTGCTATTTCATCATTATCATTTTAATCAGCATTTTCCCTCTTACAAATTTACAAGCTACATAGCTGTTACTGACTTTCATCCCGTGATGACATTCTCTCAAATTTCTTCCCGTTGTGCACATTATTTCCTCCTCATTATTCGGAGCAACCTTTACATTCTTTCTTTACTGAGCCGCGTAGCGGCGAGGCGATTCTGTTTTTGGTGCTTTTTTGTACAGGCGCGGAGCCACGGGCCGATTCTAACGGCCCGGCCCCCCCCCCCCCCCCTCCTAGCCTCCCAAACCGGTAAAAAATAAGATAATAACGTAAATTTAACCTTAACAACAACAAAAAAAGCCCTGTATGATTTTTTTGCCAAAGTTGATTTTTTGTTGTTGCTGTTTTGGCTTCAAAAGGGTCCTGATTGTCCAAAAATGATGGGGTTCAAATTTTCAGACCCCTCCTTCATTTCCTGGGGGGTCCATATTGGGCGCCAAAATGGCTTATATAGAGCACAATAGAGATATTTGGTGTATTCGGGAACATTTGAACCCCATCAATTTCTGATAGCTTGGACCCCAATGAATCCAAAAATGCAAAAATGCAAAAAAAAAAATTTGCACAAAAGTCCTACGGGAGCTGTTTCAGTGACATACCGTACCACACTATGACATATCTTCTTCTCCCCTTGCAAACGAGAAAGAAAACAAGGTCATTAAAAGGGATTAAGCGACAAATAATGATTGTGATTCAAATTGATGCAAATATTTGTTTGAATAAGCACTGCTATTCACCAGAATCTTCTTTGTAAAAACAACTTTTACTAATCTCAGCCATGCTTACTGAGTTGAGACGTTCCATTCAATTTAAAATACTCATTAAAGAATAAACTTCTCCTAATGTGAAAGTGATCTTTCAACACAGTGGCAGAATTGCATGGCTGAGATTTTTAAAAGTCGTTTTTACAAAGAAGATTCTGGTGAAAAGCATTGCTTATTCAAAAAATCCTTGCATCAATTTGAATCACAATGAATGATCATTTTGTCCCATGATCCTTTTATTAAATAACCTTGTTTTCTTTTTTGTTTGCAGGGGGAGAAGAAGCTATGTCACTTTAAGAAATCACAAAGATCAGTTGTATTATGCGTATATACATTTGATAACAGAACAAAATGTTGATTATCAGAATGTCATTTTGGAATACCTCTATACAAATACCCGATCTTACTGTGCCGATACCACATTTGATTATCAGAATGTCATTTTGGAATACCTCTATACAAATACCCGATCTTACTGTGCCGATACCACATTGTCTTTATCCCGTATCAGTAGTAGTATGAGCCAATATAAAGTTATTATTCTTTATTCAGTTCAGTATAATGCTTTTCCTCAAAAATAGTTTCGCTATTTTTTTAGGGTTGAGACGCTAAGAAATGGTTTCAAACGTACATTACACAAACCCTGAACCATTGCATAATGATGGTGGTTCTCTCTCTCTCTCTATTTATTTTAATCATGCATTATCATCTACATATAAAGCAGCAACACAAAACTTAGGGTTATCTGGGATACCGTACTTGCCGGCGATAAGGCCGCATAGGCCGCACCCCCAACTTTGACATTTCAAAGAGGAAAAAAAAAAAAAAAAAAAAAAAAAAACTAACGGACAAAACAAAATAATCATAATTTTCTCGAAAACACTATTTTTTTTTTACAAACTGATACCAAATTCATCCTTATTCTTATAATTTACCGGAAGTTTAGCTAAAAAAGTGATCGCAGGCAGATTTGGTGTCCGATATACCCCTACCACAATGTACGGTGTAATACGAAACTGCATGAAATGGGAAAACAAAATGGCGACTTCGGATGGATGATCGCGGTAGACTGTCCATTCCTTTACCTTTGCAATGCATTGGCACGACCTTAGATCAAGATCTATCGGCAAATGTTGTGTTAGGACGTTTATTTTCGTCTTCATGTCAACAATGCAAGATAAAATTGTCGGTAAGATGTTTAGAAATGTCCTGTACTATAGTGGTATTGTTATTTTACCGCTTCTAGTCCCATACGTGCAAATTCGTGTTGGTTTTGACTTTCGTTTTTTTTTATTTTTTTTTTACTCTTTCGTCGTAAAGGCTGCACCCCAACTTTTTGATATTTTCTCTTCCAAAAATACTGCCACCTTTACGCCGGCAAATACGGTAGGTGAAAGTGAGAGTTTAAAAAAAAAATTAAAAAAAAAAATTAGTGGTCCTCCTCTCCAGCATCACCGGCCGCCTGAGTCGGCGCAAAAATGTTAAACCCCCTAACCCCCCCCCCCCCCAGTAGTTCTGCCCATGTTACCATATCATTCAACGACATCTTGGTCTTCCTCTTCTTCCCAATAGGGACTTTTAGATTTGCGTGGACGTGGACGTGTTACGTCCTTTTAAGGCACTGGCAGTCACAATCATGTGACGTCCTTTTAAGGCACTGGCAGTCACAATCATGTGACGTCCTTTTAAGCACTGGTAGTGCCTTAAAAGGAGGTCACACGGACGTTGCAGTCCACGTTCTCGTCATGCAAATCTAAAAGTCCCTGATATTGATTTACTGGTCGAGGTTCACTATTTGCTGGTCATTTGAAATCACCAGATTTCAGCGGGTTTACGCTTTTCACGACGAAAAAACTTCTCCATGACCATGTTTCTGCCCTTGCGCGATCGCCTCCAGCTCCAGCAGATATGGGGCGGCAGCGTGAACGCCTACCGTTACTAATGGCGCAGTAGGCCTATAACCACTGCTGACGGCGGCACTGCACTGCGAGCTGAATCAGTAATAATACTCCTAGAACGAGAAATCTTGCACGCTAATCTAAGTTCCATTTCATTGGTTTAAGGTTTGAAAATTGAAACTCAATATTGTGTTAAAGTTATAACAGAAAAGATAATCTTTATTTTATAATTCCACGGGGGCGATTTTTAATTTTGCAATCGCCCCCGTGAGCAACCTGACGGGGGCGATTATGTAGCTCACGGGGGCGAATCGCCCATCGCCCCCGTGTATTTTGAGCGCTGCTCAGAACGCTCAGAAAAAAAGCCCAGTTTCGGAGCTGGATTGCGCAACTGTTTATGACGTCACTGCAGGCGCCTCTCCGGTGAAAAGGAGGGTGATTTAGGCATTAAAATGTCTTTAAAAAGGCAAACTATGATATTAATTGGGGACAAAAAGATGTTTATCAGAAAAATAATATGCACTTGATAATCCCAGTACGTTTCTGGCAATTTCGTCATTCCTAATGTAAGATCCTTAGTTGTAGGACAAATCGGACATGCCCGCAATGACGTCAAATGCGTCATCAAGGCCACGTGACCGTATTACCTGTTTTCCAAGGGCGTAGCCCAGCAAGCGTGAGAACTGTGAAAAATGGATGGTTATCATTTTTGGGTCAATTTAGAGATTTTCTGAAAAATCAGAGGCTGGAATATTAATAAGTAGAGGTGTATTCATGTTTTGAAAGGCTATGTTAGTCGGGTTAGAGTGGCCCTTTAATTATTTTCATAATTCATGAGTTTTGTTATTATGAATTTATGATATGATGCTTAAAATTATATCTTGAATTTGCGAAAATTAATTTCAGTTACTAAACAGTAGGCTGAATATCTGAAACTAGTGTAGGGATTTATTTTGAATTTGTTAAACTTCCCTTCATATCCATGATTCATCCCTTTCATACTAATAGGTCATCCCTCATTCACATCCACCCTTGTCATCCACCATCCTTTCATCTATCTCTCTCTCTCTCTGATTGGTTTCAATGTTCACCTGACGCAGTCAAGCTTAAAGTGTAATTTACATATACTATGAATACCTTTTGATTATGTTTGAATATTCAAGAATACTTTGTGATGTTGATTTATACTTGTATGTGGCTATATGACTATTAATTGGTTTCTTCTACTTTGCATGGAATGTATGTGGAATGCAACATAGAATGCAGTAATGCAATTACACATTAAACCCTGGTTAGTTAGCCAGTAGTTATCAATCAAACAACATGTCTGCTGGGCTGCCTCTGTGTACTTAAGAGTGCTAGGAATTTGTTAGAACCGCAACGTACCCTACAATAACAATTGCCTTTTGAATCAAAGTCGAAATAAACAAAAGCCAAAGTGTAAGAGAGTTAACAAAAGCAATTGGTGATTAAAGCTAATAAAATTTTCTTATGGACATGCAGGTTAGAAGAATTCATATCTTACTATTTATCAACTAAATCAAATACATTGTAAAAATTGAATTTTGCAGTTACCTCCAATGCTGTACATAGACTTTTTATGATGAGCAAACTAACCAAAAATACACTTTAAACCTCTTATAAGTTATAAAACCTCTTATCCTCTTATAAGTTATAAAACCTCCCCCTAATCCCCACACCTGACTGCCCAATGACTGTAGGAAACCTTAGCCTACTCAACCATTTATATGTCTTTATTGCTTTATTCCAGTAGCGCTTGTGATAAGGCATCATAAAACCAGATGAGAGGAGTAACTTCGTTCACGCTGCTGTCCTTTCTCTTTGTGGCTTCATTCCTTGTGGTTCCAGCTTGTACATCGAAGTCCAATAACATGGCGTCTACGAAGACAAAGTGGGCCGAGTTGGTAGGAAAGGTAAGATCGCCTGTGCCTGCAAAGTTTGAATATACAGTGGGTTACAGTTTTACATTAAGGTCACCCAATAGACACAGAAAAAGTGACCACTGTAGTCGAGTGGCCTCCTTCCTTATACAGTTCTACAACACATATTTCTTTCTGGGGGGAGACAACAAAATTTGCCACTGTACACAGGTGGCCTTTATTTTGTAGAGAGGCGGCCATTACGATGGGTTAGACTGTATTTTCTTGACCTATAGTTTGTTTTTATTGTCACAATAGATTGGATAATGTATGCGTACGTATCGGTAGGATCCCAAATTTAGAATGTTCTGTGTTGTCTTATAAACACAGCGTTTACAGTTTAGTATATTATTTTGTTGGCTGCCTGCAAGAAAGGTATAAGAGCTACATGTACCGGTATGTATTTTCAATGTTGGTAACGACGATCTTCTTGGAAGAAGTCATTTCATAATTTTCCTTGTTTTGCATGGAGTGTTCATTCATACATGAACTTGTAATTACAATACATTAGATAATCATAATGTACCAGGCTACCAGGATGACTGGAAATTTAAAATGTTCCATTTTGTCTTATGAATACTTTCTAACCTTAAGCCTAATGGATATTAGGGCCTATTTGATTGATGTGTATTTGTTATTGTACTGGTAGAGATGTCTTTAGAGAACTTTCTATTTATCAATACCCATTGTATTCATAGACTGGAGAGGAAGCCAAGGCCACCATCCTACAGGAAAGACCAGGATTGCAGGTAGGTTGCAATTTGGACTTATGAATCCTTATTTAAAGGTATAGACCCCAAAATGGCGGTCCAAGGGTTTTGGGTGCAAAATATTCATTCAATATTGTTTAAATATTGCCTTCAGAGGTTTAGATGGCAATGCTTCAACCTAAATTCCCCAAAAACAAAAATATATGCCCAAATGTTAATGTTGGAATGCATTTGGGATATCTATCCGGGCAGTTTCCCGGCAAAATTTGTATCATCACGTATTAGTCAAAACATATTCTTTCACATGACTGGTAATAAGAGCTTTCCATTTCATTTTTTGAGAGGGGGGGGGGGGTGCATTCCCAAAACTGGTCTATACCTTTAACAACATTGTCAAGTGCGCCCATTTTTTAAATGGAATTTTGAAAGAAAATAAATGATGGATAGAATAACTACCCAGGTAAGCATATATTTCATCCCTTCATCTAATTAAACATATGTGATGTAATGATGTTTATAACTGCTTTTCATTTTATTTTTAATATCTGGGTTACACACATTTAGCTTCAATTATTGTGATAAAAACTCTTTTTTAAGACTATCATGTAGCCTTCTTTATGAGGTTTTTCCAAAGAAGAACTTTTGCTATAAGCAGCTATATTCTCAAAAGATTCTTAAAAATCTGCATAGGTACTCAAATGTTCTTTCTATAGTGAATAATAAGTGGTATAAATTGCACATAAGCAGCTTACCCATTTCTAGATTATGATTAAAGAACTTAATCCCATGTAAAGCTGAAAATCCCTACAGAATAATCTGAGGTAATCCCATTTTGCACCCAAAATTTTATTTTTAATATCTGGGTTACACACATTTAGCTTCAATTATTGTGATAAAAACTCTTTTTTAAGACTATCATGTAGTCTTCTTTATGAGGTTTTCCAAAGAAGAACTTTTGCTATAAGCAGCTATATTCTCAAAAGATTCTTAAAAATCTGCATAGGTACTCAAATGTTCTTTCTATAGTGAATAATAAGTGGTATAAATTGCACATAAGCAGCTTACCCATTTCTAGATTATGATTAAAGAACTTAATCCCATGTAAAGCTGAAAATCCCTACAGAATAATCTGAGGTAATCCCATTCGACCATGGATCTCATTGCATGTGCATCACCAGTACTTAAAAAAAAAAAAAAAAAAAAAACTTCTTTGGTCTTTGTTACCTAAGCTTTCATACCACTTCACTAGGAAGACTTACAACTGTATCTGGGAACAAGGGCATTGTGTGGGCCCAGTGGAGGGGTCACTTGCTGTTTGGTTAAGGGGGCAGAGGTGGGGGGGGGGGGGGGGGGGGGGAGAGATGGATCTAATTATGAGATGGTTGAAAAGCAATGGGGTATTAAAGCAACAAGCCAAAGGAGTTTTTGAGAAGGGATTATCTCCTCACTAACCCACCCTCCATCCCCCTCTGTCATATTTAACCCCTCCCCATCTCCTTTTTTGTTGATCATTGTGTTCAATTCTGTCATTCTGTATGCCTCTGGCTGGATGAGCAATTATTCATTTCTCCTTCTATTTCCAAGGGCAAACAGCAAACCTGCATTAATACCATGTTTACCTCTAGAATGCTATTAATTTTAGTTTATGATTTTTGAGCAAAGTCAGGAATGAAAACTTCTTTAAAATATGCATGAATATTAAGTGGTTGATAATCATAAGGTCTGTAAATGGAAATACACTTCAAAGTAACAGGGGCAAAGTAATCTGATTGTTTATTATGCTGTAGATATGTTGTTTAAATCAGCAAAATATAAACAGACTGACAACTAACAGATTCCTTCTTCATTACACTGTCACGCAAGTTATGAGTTTCCTCTGTCCATATCTTTATAACAGGTTTATATTGTTCCAGAAGACTCAATGATGACCATGGATATGCGCGAAGACCGTGTCCGCATCATGGTCAATGCTGCAGGGAAAGTGGTGAAGGCTCCCTCTGTTGGTTGAATTTCGTCAGTCGCCGTTGCCTAGCCCATTCATTGTACCACACTAATGTTTACCAAAGATTTGTTTCTGTTGTGAGGTGCGAGGAGAACCTTATGGAATCATAGTAAATTATGCCTGCAATTTGGATGATAAACAATGACATTAAAAAGCAATAAAGAGCCATAGATATTTAAGAGAAACTTCTACTTACAGCCTTACACCCAAATATATTTGGTTAACTTTGTACAAACAACCAACTTACCATCTATTTGGTGCCACAAATATGTTAAATCTTTGTTAGAGTATATGAGTTAATGCCTTTTGGCTCCAAACAGACGTTACTGCGTAATTTTCATCATTATAAGAACTTACTTTTTGCTTCAATAAAAGCATAAGAACATTCCTTTTTAATCTATTAAAACAATCCCTAAATATTGATCTGAAATCTCTGATCCTACATTCTCTCTGATAATGGCAGGATTAAGATCGTACCTACAGACATTTTGCTTTATTCTGTTCTAGGTTATGTCACCATCATATAATATATCAACTCTGTCAGTTATTTGTGCTACTATTGCGCATGATATGGTATTAAGATTTTTGTGAATTGGTATCTCCAATTTATATTTAAAATTTTCAGTTCATTCATACAGATCACTTAGTGCTCTTGCTAATATGTGCTTTCTTGAATATTGGGGGAAATTCAAATTTATAAATATTTTATCATATGATAGATTAACTGTCAAAGATTTATTTCTTTTTGTGTTTGTTTATGATAACTAAATTATCTCTTCATAATAGTACTAGAACAGCTTTATCCAAATTATACATACAAAATATTATGTTTAGTCTAAATCATGACCATTTGTGCCTCACAATTTTTTTCCTGACCTTCAAAAGTGAACATGCTGGATATGAATTATTAAAGTTATAAATTGAGTAGATATGATTAAGGTAAATATGGTCTTTATACAAAATTAAAATATGATTACTGTACATTTTCTGGCTCTGATGTCTTTATGTAATTTGTGTTTAGTATTTGGTTGGATATTCCCTTGAGGAATAAAGTTATTTTCTAAATTATTTACCTGAGAAACATAGAATTTGACAGGAAAATGATATCCATAGACATCTGACATACTTTTCTGTTATGAGCATATAATGATGTAAAATAATTATATGAGGAATGTTATAAGCAGAGATACTGAGTTTTCACCTTTCCTGTGTGGAAAAAAGGAAAGGTATCAGACAAGTCAAAAAGAGTTCTCAAATACCCCTGCGGATGACCGATGGGGAATATGAGAGTTGGGAGAGTGTATGGGAAAGGTCAATTGAGTGAGAGCACTAGTGAGTGAGAGAAAGAGGGAGAAAAGAGAGAGAGAGAGGGGATAGAGAATTGAGAGTAAGAATAGGGGGAGAGCGAAAGAAAGATGTTATAAGTTTATGATGTACATGTATATGTTATACAATTGTGTAGCACACTGTCAAGAACGGAAGAATATAGAGAAAGGGTAAAAACAAATATCTGCCTGGTTAGATTGAAAGAAGGAAAAACATTGAGGAAGATACAGCAGCTGTAATACTTTATTCCCTCGATTTTTATTCTTTCTCTTTTTACCAGCATACCATCATGTTTTCTTCTTATATTTATTTATATATGCCCCTATCAAAACTTTTAGCCATTTACAAATTATTTCGACTAGACTTTCATCTAGTCAAACATACAATCCAATACCATAACACTTTCAGACATAACACTTGTTTAAAATTGATTTTAATCATAGAGATATGAATATAATAATGTCATTTAGCAAATAAGGGCCCTTTATTAAACACGAGGAAAAAAATGACGAAAAAACAAAACAAACATGGATAAGACAAACTTTCTGTGACCCCAAAGTAGAGTTTGAGTAGAGAGTTCCTATCCCAACTCCCTGGTTTGTTCAATAACTTTACGTTCCAACCAATTGGATGCACTGAGGGAGAGGAAGGGGGGCTAGGTCTAAGACTGATTTGGGGGGGGGGGGGGGGGTGGGGGATCTTGGGGAAGAACTGTTTCTGGTTTGATGGACAGCTTTTTGATATTGTTGGGGGTACAAAAGGCAGAATAACCAGCTAGTTGAATGCAGTCGTCCATCAGGAAGAAGATAAAGAGGGATAGAAAGGACTTTAGTCATGACAAGTTCGAATTTTCGACCATTTTAATTTATGATTATCTTTAGGAAGAATAAAAGTATTTTTTCATTTGTTAGTGATTGATTTGCTTTCTTGACACCACCATCGAGAATAGAGAATTTTGACCAGAAGCGCCGACTGTTCTCGAAAGAAAATCTTCTATTAATGTCATAAAACAACCATATATTTGGGAGGTAAGTTACATTTATAAAGCCTTAAATCTTGAATACAGACATTATTTATATTACATGCTAGTTATAGTTTTATTTTATACATCAATGCGTGGACTATTCTGCCCGCAAGTTTTTCAATCGCCTGCAGAATTTATATACTTTCATGATAATCTCTCAACTAAGTCCCACATACTCATAACGATGTGTGTGTATTCCTTTTTGTGTAATGGTGGTGAATGCGAATTATGGTGAACAATTTGAACTTTGAAGTGAATGAGGCTTTTCATCCTGATCCTTATTAATATTTTTGGTACAGGCATATTACCAAGACAGTTTATAGGCTAGTGTACTTTTGTATCCAATTTGACCTGTAACTCTGTAGACTCTAGAGTAAAGGAGCCGGTAATCGGATAGACCGAAAGCTTCAGTCTCTCTAATCGTCGGTTGTTCCACTGAGACTACGTCTGGCTCCACTAGACCTCCGGTTATAGAGACTGAATGACTGCCTATGCCATCGTATGTTGAAGATATCACGGCTAGATTTTAGCCGTTAGGCCCCTCCCACAAACATGACAAACTTGCCACGGCCGTATTGTTATGCCCCCAAAATCCCCCAAAATGTCATTTTACCTCGTGCATGTCCAATTTTAAATTAGGCCTAGAGTAGCGGCTCCGGTGTGCGGCCGTCCAGTGCGAATTGCCGATTTTATTTTTTATGCAATTACTCACAGAATGCTTCAATACCGTCAATGGAGAGTTCATATATTTAGTTATTAAATAGAAGGCACAAATAACGTAACTGACCCACAGCGTGGTCAGTACTGTCCACTTTAGAAGACGTAAAAGTTGCCCGGTGGGCGGCCGTGCGTAACCCGGTTTGCGGCACGCGTACGTCACAAAGCTTTATGCGCTACGTCATGATCAAAGCATATACCAAATTACTACGGGTAACCCAAATTTTCATGTTTATCTGTTGCTACGGTAAATTTTTCAAGTTTTAAACAATTTCACCTTTTTACTGAATGGATCATCCCATACGGGGGTACGTACTACTAGAAACTATTGGGTCACAGCAGGTACACACATCAGCACACATACCATCATACACGATCCCGCATGTTATGTGTGTATTAACACCCCCCCGCCGCAAACCAGAAAATCACGTAATTACGTGCCGGTTTGCGGCCACCCCATGCAACTGGCCATGCGGTGGCACAATCAAAATATCTGCGATAGGAGACAGACCACAGCCATCATACTTCCACAAAAACATCAAATTTCACCTCCAATCGGACAAATATCGGACAAATAGAGCTACAATATTGATCTAGTCATGCCTCGATCTCTTAACTTAAAAGTAAGCACCTGCTGGAATTTTCATCGCCGACTGGTGCCGTAGATTTCCGACATCGCTGACGGATACTCCGTACCGACAGGAGCATCTGCTACGGACGTTTTCGGCAGCGCAGAACTTACCGGGGAATCCACGGTAGGTTTCAATGATTATTATCGAGTCATTTTTATTTTATTTTGAAAAGTGATACCCCTGGCCGCAAACCGGGCTATGCCGCAAACCGGAGACTCTACTCTAGGCTATAATACATCGGTTCCACTTACTAACTTGATTGAAATAATCCGTTTAATGGTCCCTTTTAAGGAAATTATTGGTCAAAATCGACATCCATGTTGAAAATCTTGCAAGCCGTGTTAAACTCTAGCTGCCGTCAATCTCATCCCTTCTAGTCTACGCCGAAGGCAAAATGATTATAAAGGAAAAACTGTGCGCCATCTACACGTTCGTAATGGCATTATCACAGTTTTTCCTTCATAATCATTTTGCCTTCGGCGTAGACTAGAAGGGATGAGATTGACGGCAGCGAGAGTTTAACACGGCTTGCAAGATTTTCAACATGGATGTCGATTTTGACCAATAATTTCCTTAAAGGTACTATGTCCCTTTTGCAGCCAACCTCAAATGCTGTAGAACTTTGCAGGAATTATGAATATGTCATGTATGTCCTTTCTGTGAAATTTAAACATTAGCAGTGTCCTCATATTCAAATTATGCAAGGAAACCCGTTTACTTGCTAGACTTCACTGTCAGACACTATTGAGTGACTGACTGGCTTTTTTTCTTCTTTGGTAATAACATACATGAAAAGAGTTGTAAAGGGTACATGAGCATTTGTCTACATCAATAACCCACTTCTTGTGATGGCCAAGATTAAACTGATTGAATCTTTGCGTAGCATAAAACGTATGACCATTCGGTACAATTGTCTGAAAATCAAGACTATTACTTTTGGGCTCTATAGCCCTAAAGTCGATTTGACAACTAATAGTCGTTATTTTCCCACTTGAAGACATTTTCATGCCCCACCTTTTTCAGGGAAGTTCTAAATAAGTATTATCTTTCAAATGCAGTTGGAATTTAACTTTTTCATTTTTGGGCCTGCAAATGGGACATAGTACCTTTAAAAGGGACCATTAAACGGATTATTTCAATCAAGTTAGTAAGTGGAACCGATGTATTATAGCCTAGGCTTAATTTAAAATTGGACATGCACGAGGTAAAATGACATTTTGGGGGATTTTGGGGGCATAACAATACGGCCGTGGCAAGTTTGTCATGCGGTTTGTGGGAGGGGCCTAACGGCTAAAATCTAGCCGTGATATCTTCAACATACGATGGCATAGGCAGTCATTCAGTCTCTATAACCGGAGGTCTAGTGGAGCCAGACGTAGTCTCAGTGGAAAAACCGACGATTAGAGAGACTGAAGCTTTCGGTCTAGTAATCGGACAGCTCCAGTTTTCGGCCGATCCATTGGATGCATGGTAAAAATCCCTTTAAAATACATCGCATAGATTCTAATAGCATATCACATATCCCACACATACCATACCATGCCAGAGTCACTGAAGAACCACATTTGCAATGGAAAATATATCCTAAAATATCACATTTTAGCGATGTAATCGGCGGTCCCGCTACCCAAATCTTTAAAATCGAGTTTGTAAGAAATATGGGTACCATAAAATGAGCTTTATTTCAAGTATTTTTCAGATTTAGAGCCCGATTTTGTGTTGGTCGCAAGCTCAAAAGTATCTCATCGCATGTATTAAATCAATGCAGCCGGACCCCGCCACGCACACACAATATGTCTGTCTAATTCAGATTCCAACGCTGTGCCTGTCTTCGGCCAGGCGAGCACCCGGGAGCTCCGGCGTGGGATATCTGCTCCGCCCGCTTGTGCTATACATCAGCGCGGAAACGCACGGCGCGCGCGAGCGCTTCCTATTGACTTTGTACATGCGGCCGAAAACAGTGGCTCCAAAACAGTGAAAATTGAAATGAATATTGTCATGGCAATTCGTGATTTTTTTCTGGGATTCTTTTTTTGTTTAAATAATAATAATATTTGCTTCATGATTTGAACAAGAAATGATAATAAATAGGAAGTAAAGAGTAAAAAAAATAGGATTTTGTCTTAAGTGGCCAAAAACCGGGTCCTTTACTCTAACTAAAGTCTACTAAAAACATAGGGTAGCGCGCCCAGTATTCGGTCCATTCCCAGTATTCGGTCAGACAGCCGTTTCAACAGCTGTAACAGTTTAAAAAATAATTAATGAGCAGCGAAACTTGCACAAATCAGGCAGCTGAACAACTTTTCTTAACTCTCAAAATTAAATCAGAGATAGGGCCCCGGAAAGATCTCCAACTTAGCTCGAAATTGGTCAGTGTCGCACAACTTTCTGCACTTCCGCGTTCTCTTAGCACATGTGCTAAGATGCATAGCCATATGTAGAAGTCTATTGCAAAACAACTACATGTGTTGTCGCAATGAATTTAGTATGTGTGTGAAGAGAATCACTTCCGTGTTTGCTCCATCGCAGCGAATTTCCAAATGACGCACTTGCCGATGTGCAAGAGGTATTTATACGATACCCTTGCCATGCGGTATCGCTCGTCCAGTATTCGGTCAACGCATTGACAATCGGTGCTTTATCGCGCGATTGTGTGAAAATAGTGCGCAAATACGCTTCGCTCCTTGGCAACGGAGATACCACGCACAAATCGCGTGACCGAATTCTAATCGGCGCGACCGAATTCTGGGCAGAAAAATGCTCCGTCTTCTTTCGGAAATATTTTTTTCTTATTATCATTCTTTATTTTAAGTGACTATAATCCTGTTAAAGGAATAATTTTCCTTTCTTTTGATGGGTAGATTGTAAAATAAAAGAGGTAAGAATTCAAAATATTAGTGATTTCCCCTTAACTGACCGATATACTGGGCACTCTACCCTACCGAAAATCAACTAGATCTAGGCCTAAATCTTCATCAGTTGTTCAAATAATAATGGTCATGATTTAAAAGTAGTTATGTTTTTTACCTGTTTTGTGTCAATTTCTTATCTCTTTTGGAGTATTTTCCTAAAAACGAAGACATCATAAATTCATAATGTACACTTTCTCACAGGTTTCACGGCAATACTGAGCACTGCGCAATTACACTACAATTGCATACCATACCGACGAAGGGGTGAGGGCAGGCGTGTGTTCATGAAGTTAGGGACCATAATAATGATCATCACATCATAATGTGAATTACTTACATGTTTAATAAGGATCTGAGAAGATAATGTTGGCTCATAAATGTTGGATAATGTAAGTTTTAGTTTTTAAAAACTAAAAGAATATATGCAAAATAATTTTGTGCTGAAAGCTTCAGACTTGAAGAGACAAACTTCTCCCTGTAATTTTTATGCCTCCGTTACGAAGTAGCCGGAGGCATTATGTTTTCGGGTTGACCGTCCGTACGTCCCGTTCTCGTGATCGCGTGATCTGAAGAACCGATTGATGGATTCCTGCCAAACTTTGGTCATGTACGTATCTTGCAGAGCCAATGAACTGATTAGATTTTGGGGGTCACAAGGTCAAAGGTCACAGCGCACATTATGTATGCAAAAACAGCCCGTGATCGCGTTATCACAAGAACCGATTGATGGCAAACTTAGGTCATGTATGTTACTTGCAGAGCTGATGAACTGATTAGATTTTGGGGTCATGAGGTCAAGGTCAAAGGTCATGCGGCTCATTATGTATGCAAAAATAGCTTGTGATCGTATTATCATTAGAACAGATTGATGGATTCCTGCCAAACTTGGATCATTTATGTATCTTGCAGAGCCAATGAACTGAGTAGATTCTTGGTTCATAAGGTCAAAGGTCATGGGCTCATTATGTATGCTAAAATAGCTTGTGAATGCATCCTCATTAGAACTGACAGATGGATTACTATTTAACTCTGGACATCTTGCAGAGCCAATGAACTGAGTAGATTTTAGGGTCATGAGGTCAAAGATCAAAGGGTCATATATGTATATGAGAAATTGCTTGTAATCACGATATTCTGAGAACCTGTTAATGGATTACAATTGAACTTGAATTTGAAAAATTTCTTCTGTTTTGGTTTGTAAAATTGCTCTATGACGGAGGCATCATTTTCGACTGCGCGCAGTCGAATTCCATCTAGTTTTTATTTTTTCCCACATTTTCAGAGTGCATAGTTTGATCATCTAATATCGTCATGCCAACCATAGAAGAAATGAACGATGATGCCCCAGGGAACACTCCGCCCAGTTCCTCCTCAAGCAGTACCACATCAGGAAGCAACAGTGCCACCAATGGGACCACAGGGGGACAATTTGGATTTGGGAAGGTGATGGTAAGTACAAGAAAACTGAGACATGAACATGTAGATAAAGAACAAATCAATGAGTCAGGGTTGGGTTTATAACCAAAAAAATGATTTAAGAGAACAATTTAATCAGCCATCATATAATTATTGTAGAATTAAGTAAAAATGTTTCTATATATTTTGTTGTTGGTATTAGTTGGTTCCTTTGTATTGCCTGTTTGTAATCAATTGAGCATTTGAGATGCAGTGAGCCACTTGATTGGCCCACCAAAGTTCTCAGTGAGAGTCTACTCTTTCAGTACATTTTGTACAATATTTTGTGGTGCTATTGCATAATTGGTCATGTTTGCAACTTCTACATATACGTATCTCTTCCTCTCTCTCTCTATATATATATATATAAATATGTATATGTATATTTGTATTTCTTTCGATATCATTAGCTATCTTTGTCATTATCATTCATATTGTATTCTTATTGACATCCAGTTTGAAAAGTTTTAGGAAAGCCTAATGATATATACATGTAATATATATTTCTTTTTCTGCCAGGCTCACCTGATCGAGTTCAAAGTAGATGCGGCCTTGTGGGCGTCTCGTCTTGCTACAGTTGTGTGCAGTATCCTATATGTATTCCCTATTCTTGGGTAAGATTACTAGGGATTCAGTTAACAAATTGAATAAGTAGAAGTGTGGTAGTGGAGTAGTTTAAGCCCTTGACTTAAAATGCAAAAGTTGTGGGTTTGATCCCGACATGACACTAATGTCTTATTGGCAAGGCATTAATCTACACTTGCCACTCCATACCCAGGAGAGAAATGGTGACATGGTAGGATGACAAAATCTAAATCCTTTGTGTCACCGGTAGTAATTTTTATATGCCCTCAGGGTGACCATATGGTAGGAATGCTCCCCAGGAAGTGGAGATGGTGCACAATGATGTGTGTGAATGAATCCGATGACCGGGGCAATAATTTCTGTAAAGCGCTTAGAGACTTTTTTTTGTATAACCGTATTTGCCGGCGTAAAGGCCGCAGTATTTTTGTAAGAGAAAATATCAAAAAGTCGGGGTGCGGCCTATGCGGCGAAAGAGTAAAAAAAGTTTTTTTTTTTTTTTTTTTTTTTTAGTTTCGATTTATGGCGCTATGCCTGGCAATGTCTCCCAGCTCAGTAATCAGTGTGTTGACTCACCACTCGGAAACTACAACAACACTAAAATTTTTCTGTCATCTTGGTTTGAAAGTAATCTTTCTAATAGATCTCAATATGTAGTTTATAATAATAATTCCTCAATTTGTTTGTATATAACAAAGGGTGTACCACAAGGTTCTATCCTAGGACCTAGTACTCTATTGTTTTTAATTCACATTAATGATCTTACACATTCTTCTAAAAACGACATTGTTACTATTATTTGTGACAAGTTTACAAGCACAAATTAGCGTTTTTTTTTTTTTTTAAATGTCAAAATCGGGGGTGCGGCCTATACGGCGCTGCGGCTTTATCGCCGGCAAATACGGTAAGCGCTATATAAATCAGGATTTTTATTATTATCATTATTATTATTATCATTATTATCATTATTTTCATTATTATTATTATTATTCCACCCCCAGACAAGCAGCTGGCCACAGCTCCTACCAACGAGCCCTGATCCTCAATGGTTTGACCAGTGCCCTAAGACTTCATCAGCGCATGCCGCGTGTTCAGTTCAACAGGATGTACCTGGCGCAGCTTTTGCTGGAGGACAGCTGTCACAATCTCCTCTACTCGCTCATCTTCATCAACAGCTACCCACTCACATGTATCCTTTCATTCTTCAAGTTGGCTTGAGACACTCAAAGAGAAAGTAGGATCAAGAGTATGGGATCATGTAGCCTTTGGACAAGGCCTCGCGCGCTGCTTGTCTGCCGAGCAGGGTCTGAAAATAGCCTAACGCAGTGTGGCTTTACAGCAGTGATCGCTGGACCGAGCCGCTTCAGCGGCTTGGCTTTTGCTAAATTGCGGAGCTCATCATATATGTGCATATGCATGAGGGTCTTACATATACAGCAGCTAGCGATGATCGTGGCCAATCCTAATTGTTTTAACCGCGCGGTGTTTAAAATGGCTTCGTCCATGAAATTGTGGGGGAATCGGTATTCAAATGTACTAAAAAAATAAAATGATATCTAGTTCAATTTTGAATAAAATATGAATTTATCAAAAACAATATACTACTCATTGACTAGGGTATTCATTATTTTGCTACTTTAGTAGATTTATAGTAAAAAAAAATTCCCTTGTTTTTCATTTTAACCTACGCATAGACTCTAGTGGTTCGCACGATCAGCTGGTCGGAATTGTTATTGTACAACACGTGAATATCTGTGTACGTGTGAAAACGATGCGTTCATGGAGCTTTGAATTTGCAGGGCTAGCTGAGCTAGCTGCATGCCAGTGAATTAAAATAATGAAAAAAAAAAATTCTGGTAATTCTGCTTAGGTCTATAATGTAATAGATGCAAAAAAGGGTAGATATCTTCTATGCAGTACATTCTGCATGGTTCCTGTGCAAGAGTTTTCCTAGCTATTTCTTATAATGAAGATATCATTTTATTTTGTGTGACAAGTTTGGTTCACATTCTTTCATTAAAGAAATAAGACAGAAGAGGTGAAACGATAACTTCAATGGACAGTGCAGTGCGGTGTGAGTAATACCTCCCGGCCCCCCGAACTCTGGGCAGTTTCGGGAGGAGATCCCGATGGGGATATGGTGTGCTGGCAGCGACTGTGGTCGTCCGCACAGACTCCTTGCACAAAATACATCTTCCCCTTTCACTGCTGATTTTATAGCTTTTGATTGTAACTCCTTAAAAGATGATAATTTCAACCTTTCGGCCGCATATTCAAGGCTCGTTGATAAGAGATCTCCTTCGTCGCTCGCCATGTTCTGTAACCGCTCAAAAAATTATTTATGAATATATATGTTGATAATGAATATGCAGGAAGTTTTCTCGAATCGTCTACTCTGATTGGTGCGTCGGATTGGAAGGGGCGGTTTGGCCGGCTTTCTGGGTAAGATGCTTTGCATCTAATTAACTACCGCCGTGGTAGCGGAAATATAATACAAAACAAAAGAAATAAACTACAACAACCACTCAGGTTAGTAAAGGCCGAGATGCTGACGCACCTCGTCCCACAGATCACAGTCGTCGCGCGATTAGTCTATGTATTCAGGCGCGTTTAGGGAAATACAGCACGAGTGCCTTGACTAAAGGCTAGGGATCATGTGAATTAGGACCGATGTTGTATAAAAAGAAAGGACATCTTGACATTTTCCAGCCTATTTATCAATTGATTTATTAATAGATTAATAGAATTTCATTTGTTGGCAGTTCTGTCTTTTACATGTGCTGTCATACAGGGAGAGCTCTCCATTTGTCTGTTTCATCATAAGAAATTTAAGTTTAAATTTACTAAGTTTTTCCATTTCAAATCACACATATATGACTTCAATTGACAGAGATTCCCTGTATTAAATCTTAACCATCAAATTTCATGATTTCCTATTCTTTGTTCAGTGTATCCATTCTTAGATAAGTATACTTCTTTTCAGGCCAACTTTCAATGAAAGACCGACAACCCTTTGATAAGGCTAAGTTTTCTTGTACATACCATTTATAATTATCCAGCAATTATTGAGTTTAATAATCCTATTTGCCCATTTGCACATTATTTGCGCCAAAGAGAGTTGCTTGGCGGCTAAAAAACCAGTGTAGCCTAAAATAGTCTCAAGCGCTACCTGATAAGTCTAGATACAAATCTAATGAGCTTTTGAATTGTTGATTTTTAACAAAACTCATCATGCTTGTACCTGCATAAAAGTCTGTATACCAATACAATGAAACAGACAATGTCGAAGTGAGTATTTACTGTTACATCGTCCCATCTTTCCTTGACCAATTGAATGCAGTTGTGCTGACACCGGTGTTCTTGTTTGCTGTCTTACATTCATCTAGCTTCACCAAGAAACTTGCCAATGTAAGTAGAATTTCATTTCACTTACACCTGGGCCCTGTTACATAAAACTTGTTATCAATAACAAATGCAAAATTTCTATGACAAATTTGCTCTCAGCCAATCAAGTGCCAGGATTTCAGTAGCTTATAACAGTTACTGCAACTTCTTATTGATAACAAGTTTTATGAAACAGGGCCCAGGTGTCACAATGAGGGGATTGCATTATTCTTTTTGTTGATAAATAAATATTTAATGTACCATGTTATTTGCTACCTTCATTGCTTTCATTCAAACTTTGAAGTGCCCACTTTTTTATAAATCTTCATGTGAAATATTTGTATTACTTTGTGGACAAATACTATGTAATCCTGAGCATTGTTTTGTAAAAGGTCAATGCAATCAAATGAAAGTATACTTCTCATGTGTAGCGGATGCATACCTAAATCATTTTACAAAATATTCAAGGTACTTGTATTTAGGGTTTGGTGTCATTTAAAAAAGTAAAATTGTTTGTCCTTGGTAGGAAAGATATGCCAAGCAGCATGTTGGTACCGTTATTGAGCAGATTTAATCTGATTACTTACCAGTAATTAAAAATAGTTCTCTCATATAGATTGCATTGCTGTACTATCTTTTGCATATTTGTTAATAAATGAACTTTTCAATTCTCTCTTTTTTAGATCGCCGGACCAAACAGCATGATGTTGTTGCGCCGACTTGTCGATAAAGTCATCTCATACCAAGTAGACATCCTACGGTTCATAGCTCTTGATGAGATACTCATTATGCCTGTTCTTATCTTTATGATGGCCACGTAAGTACCAGGAACCGTTGAAAAATATTAATTTTAGTGCAGTATTCTGTCAGCTTTATCACCCTTCTTAATTCACATCCATGGCACCTTTGTCTAAAGACATAGCTGACAGATTTACTTGTTTATGAATGGCAAAATATATGTTTGTTTTGTTTAAACTGATAATTGCATTAATAACTTGTATAGCCTACTGGAAATACATATTCATCTTAATATATATATAGCAAAGGTTAGTCAAATTATTGTGCATTGAAATAATGAAACTCAAGGGTTTTATACCTCATAATCATCATATTCAGTAACTATTTGAATATGCTAAAGCTTAGACAATGGATATATATTTTACTAAAGGTATGAGTGTGACAAAGCCTTCTGATAAAAAGGAAACCATTGACTATTTTCCAGTAATTTGTGTGAATCTGATTCTAATGCTATATGAAAATAAATGAAAAATCAAGGAAATAATGGCAGATTTCAAACAAGGAAATGTCATCACTCTCTTATTACTGGTGTGCCATATCCTGTTATATACCACAAATCTGCACGCATGAAATTCACTACTGACTGTTGAGCAGTATACTATAGTGACAAAAAGATTGATTGGGCATGCATGGGCGCAATAAATGCACATGAGGTGAACAATGGATTTGTGCTGTGGACACGCAGACTTCTTTTAGATTTGTGAATTTCCCTATTAAATGAATGTATACATTGTGAAAGGAATGTCTTGTTAAATATCCCTTTTTGAGAATCCACACGTGAGATGTGGTATATCTATACCATATATATTGTCTGCTAATTTTCCAGTTCATGGTTAAAACTATAGCCTCTGGTGATCTTGAGACTACACTTACCATGCCCCTTAAAGCAGTCAATATTTGTATACTGTATCCTCCTCCATTCCATTGAATATGAGCTAGATAACCAAGTACTTTTTCTATCTGTATGAATGTCCGTATTTTCTTTTCCAATCACAGTGGTCGCATGAACCTGATAGCCCCCTTCATGTACTTTAGATTCCTGACATTCCGCTATGCCTCGAGAAGGAATCCATACTGCAAGTGAGTAACAAGAATATCAACCTTACTGAAACCTGTCTATAAAGACCACCCAAGGGAGACAAGAATAGTGGTCTTTATGTAAAGGTTCCTTTAGTACATGTTTCAATGAGAAACCATTTTCAAGAGAAATCAAAGAAATGGTCTTTATAGGCAGGTGGTCTTTATGTACCTGTTCCTTTAGTACATGTTTCAATGAGAAATCATTTTCAATGGAAACAAAAAATGTGGGCTTTGTAGACAGGTGGTCACTAAAGCAGGTTTGACTGTATTTACAACTAAAAAACAACACAACAAGTAGGCAGACAATAATGAATTTGACTCTCTCTCTCTCTCTTTCTCTGTCTCTCGTTACACTAAAGAAATTACAATCTTGTGAATATTGAAATGTGGCCAACTTGTCTTTAAGGCATGCTCATTCAAGCATGACTAGATGGTAATCTAAAAGTACAGTGTTCATGTCCCTGCCACATCACTAATGTACTTTAAGCCAGACATTGAGATACATTTGCCACACTATACCCAGGTTTTGGTAAATGGATACCTGGCAGGAATTCACATCTTAACATATTGCAAGAGCAGCCATGCTTAAGCTGGGGTAATTTCTGGAGTGCCAGGGGGGTGTTTCACAAAGATCCTAAGTTGAACTTATCTCTAAGTTGGACTTAAACATTATGGAAAGCCAGTTGTAGCCTTAAAATCAAAAATATTCAAAAGCAGAAATTCAAGTATTGTAGACGTTTCATAAATTCCACATCAAGAACAAGAAATCTCCTCGATAATAGAAAATGTGAATGATTTGAATCATCATTTTATGCCTTTTTAAAATAACGTTCACAAAATATTTCCAAAGATGCTAACGGCTTTCCATCAGTTTTAAGTCCAACTTAGAGATAAGTTCAACTTAGAATCTTTGTGAAACACCCCCCTGGGATGTCAAGTTTGACAGTCATGAGCGCTGTACAAGAACCCTCTCTACATACTACTTCTGTAGGGTAATTTAGCATTATTTTCTGTCTATTTTCTTTCGATCGCAGACAAATATTCCACGAGATGAGGTTACGCACAGAGCAGTACTGCAGTAAGCCCAACACGCCAGCATTCCTCGGTAATTTCCTCACAAAGTGTATCGGCATGCTGAGCCGTTTCGCTCCCCAGGACCCCTACCAGCAGCAGCAGCAACCACAGCAATAGCCCACCAAACCTCCAAGAACCTTGCATAACTCATTCTTACTTTAATACAGGTATTGTATTTAACATAGGAGACTCTGAACAGACCAGTCATTTAACAGCAATTTGTAACTTTTCCTGATTTAAAGTTATCAATGATGCATCTTAACATAGTAGAATTTGAGAAGAATTTTGTAACTCATCATTACTTTTATCATCCAAATTTTGAGATGGTAAAGTAATCACCATATTGTACCCAAAATACAAGGAAAAATGTATGCATAGCTGCATATTTATTAGCTTTGGTATAATTTTTTTAAGCATATGACTGCAAAAGCGATAACAAGGATTAAACATTAGGAAGAAGTCTAAAGTTAGAGTCAAAGACTTTGGTTTTCAGCAAAAAGAATTGCATATAGGTTTGTAGAGTGGAACTATTTCTAGGGTTGAAGGAGAGACAAACTGTATTGCTGTATTGTAGGACCAGATATAGATTGACTCCTTTTGTAATTGTAATAAGGAAAATATTGATGACAATTATTGTATGCTTTCATTTAGGAAAATTTAGCTTGAAGGTTTGAAGTGCAGTTTTCATGTGAAAAAGCAGCAAAATTATATAAAGCTCTTGAAACATAGTATTACGTGCTTTACAAATGTAGCAATTGTTATTTCATTGTTTCCACATGTCTCAAAGTTATGTAGTCATTCAATTACATGTGACTTTTACCAAGTGAATGGCCATCACCAAAATTAACCCTAAAATTGTTTATAGGGTACAGTGTAGACCTCCTCCATGTCCATACAAAAACAAAACAAACAACTATGGCTTGAAATATTCCTCCCATAAAAGGAAATTGTGTTTTAATTAGAATTTTGTGTGTGAAAGCTTTATATTCAGGTTGAATAAAATATGCTGTCCCCTGACAAATTATTTCCTTTCTAAAGTATAACCTTCACCAATCACCAAATTATATTTCCTCTCAAGCTTTCTGCCTGTGCGCACTTTGCTTTAACAAACTGTACCAAAAAGATGGATCTATTAGCTGAATCACTATGTTTTTACTAAACCCATGTGATGCTGCTGAAAACACTCTGAAAAAATTTGAACTGGTTTTGTGGCATAGAGTTACTTATACTCCTTATTTAGGATAAGGCATTCCCAAATACAATGGCCCATTGCCGTTTCAACTCAACTGCCCTGTTATTTTGTTTTCAGTCATGAATAAGAAGTACAGGACGATCAGAATCTTTGTAAAATGTGCTATCATTTTTATAAAGGTATTGTTGATTTCGTGGATGTAGCGTTAAAATTTATGTTTGATGTTTGTATAAAATGTCCTGATGATTGTGTAAACGTGGTTTATGAGAGAAGAAAACAAAAATTAATTTTAAAAAGGTGAAAAGTCCATAACTCTTTATTGACATCTTTACATATACAGTCAAACCTGTCTACAGCGACCTCCCAAGGGAAACACAAAAAGTGGTCTTTGTAGACAGGTTCCTTTAGTACATGTTTCAATGAGAAACCATTTTCAAGGGAAACAAAAAAGCAGGTTTGACTGTATAAAGAGGAGGGAGGTTGAGTGCAATTCAAGTGACTGAATTATTAATAAAACCGTCAAAAATTAATTTTGAAAGAAATAATCGTGTATTTATTATGTTTTTGAAAATTGGAACTATCATATTATAGATAGTAAACTTAATAAATCTTGAGGGGAAAAAAAAAAAAAAAACAGGAACTGCACTGCACACTCATGGGTATTTTTTTTTTTCACTTTTGTTGGTATTGGTGATTTAAAGCAGAAAGGTTGGGTGAAACCTATCTGCAAAATACCTGTGCTGTCATTTTACGTTCAATTAAGATGTTCATTCATTGGATTCAAGTATTTGTTGTCGTTGATGTAATTTGAGAAGATATAAAGCACATATTTGCTGACAAGCATTGTATTTTATATTAAGAAGCTGTTTAAAAATCCTGAAAAAAATTTTTTTTTGTATGTTTGTCGTCAGCACAAGGTCTATAGGTTTTAAGAAATATGTTTGAGAATATTGAAAGCTGATGGATATTGGGGTTAGACATACAGCCCTTTGAGGCATTTATAATTTAAAATTATTATGTATTTTAATATTGATTGTCATTTGCAATACAATATATTTCAAATAATCTAATGGAATTGTTAAAATTATGGGTAATTTTGTTTTTGGTGCCATTGTGTTGTTTATTTGTTTTAATTCATATATTTGTTGACATTATTTCACTTTAGTTAAGGGGTTACTGGGTTAAAGAATAGTAAAAAAAAAATTCATCATTGTACGGGCTCGTACAGATATGAGGCGGTAAAACCGCAGCATTTATGTAATGATGACATGAAGTGTAATAGTAATACGCTTCTCATGTTTGCATCTTATAACACAGAGCTCGGTTAATATGCTCAAGTCCTTTCTTGGGTGCAGTTGCCATTTGTTTATACATTTCTTTAAAACATGGTGGCTTCTATGGGGCGGTCTAAAAGCGTTTAATCAATTATTGAAATAGTATATCACAATAGTATACAATGAGTGAATATTTTGCAATATTTTAAACAAAATAGGAGAGTGTTTTACTGAAGTGTGGTAACTGTCATTTAGTCAGCATTGTATAATGGTATGTAAACCATAATATATTCACTTATATAAACACACATAACTATGCACATACAGTAAAGGAGGTATAAACTGTGGATTTACACAACATTACCTACCGGTAGTCTTAATATTTTGTTTATTGATGAATAGAAAAGTATGTTAGTTTCTGATGTAAAATAAAAGGTATTACCATGTATGTATTTATACCTGTAGTATTTTTTTTTCTCCTGAAAATCACAACCAAAGTGTCTATTAATGGAGTCACTCTTTCATAATTTTTAAACAAATTCAGACGAGTGAAATTCACATAAGCAAAATAAACTGAATAAAAATGGGAATAAAACTAGAAAGCGAGGAGGAAATTTAGATTAAGAAGATCTCTGTAACAAAACAATATGCAAATAGATATGTAGAAACATATTGTCTGGAAACTAGCCTTTCAACTCTTTCCTGTAATGATAGCTTAGACTCTTCATTGATGTTTGATCATTTATTGTTACATTTTCTGTGATATTCAACCATTGTTATTTATTGTTTTCATAGGTATGTGAAATATTGTGTTTCTTGCTATTTTGTTCTTTTTTCTTTCATTTTTGTTTGGTCTAAGAGTCTGAGTTGGACCTTTGCAATGGAATTCAAGTTTTTACTGTGAAAAATGGATTGTTGAACTGTACTGATTATGAATAAATCTCATACCAAATAGTTATGAATTAGGCGAGTTGCGTTTTCTTTTTTATGACCATGTACGAAACTATACATTTGGATAATGAATAATGTATCCCCTAGAATTGCTTAGTTTGAACATATAAATATCCTTCATAG
>JAVYIG010013562.1:0-46550 GCA_035222895.1 Strongylocentrotus droebachiensis
GTTCCTTTTTTTTCAGGCATATACACTTACGTAATGCGACATTAATTTGTTTTCTCTTATACTTGCATTTCAATATTTGTACTATCTTATTATGCCCTATTTATTTTATATTTAAGACACGTGGATTGAAGAAAAAAATTCATGATTCATCTTTTCCTTTGATACAGCCAGGGTTTGAGCAATCAGACTTTTTGCCTAAAATTGTATCTATACACAGGGGCGGCCGAGTGACGTCCAAAGTGGGGGGGGCACCAAGAGAAAAGGGCACTTTCTGGAAAAAGGGCACCTACAAAGGGAAATCTAAAAAGCGAAAATATACAATCTTTTAGACATTGGTATAAACCCCTACATTGTGATTACACTATCAGGAATGATTTCAATATTTATTTCACTTTATACACCATACAAGTTATTGCTTAAGCATCATGCTTTGCATTTGGGTGGGATGGTCTGAAAAATTATTTGCGAGCGATCGAAGCGAGCAAGGAAAATGTTTAATATTTGTGAGATCGCAGTGCGAAAAATTACATCTTATAAAGAGGAAAAACCCCAATCCTGATGGGGTTATAAGCACATTCTCACAACGGAAGACTGCAAAGACCTTTGATAAGTAACATAAGTATAGCTATAGATGCGTGCGAGCGTAGCGAGTGAGCTTTGGGAGAAATTGCTTTTAATCGCTTGAAATGTGGGGCGCGTTTAGTGATGAAAGGAAATGGGGACACTTATCAGAAAAGAAAAGGAGCAAGTACAAAGAGTAATTATCAGAGGTGAAAATGGGACGCTCTTACACCCTCAAAACGAGACACTTACCAGGGATGAACAAAGTCAGTCATGAGAATAGGAAATGGGCATTTGTCAACAGAAAAGGGGGCCCTCATCAGATTTTGATAGGGGCATTTATAGGAGGTAAAAGGGGGCATTTATGAAAGGGGATAGGTCTCTTATTAGAAAGGAAAAGGGGCACGTATCATTGTTAAAAGGAAACTTATCACACCTGAAAAGCTGCAATGACCAGATATGAAAAGGGGCACTTATGTGAATGAGAAAGGGGCACTTATAATAAAAGAAAATGTGCATTAGTTGAAGGAAAATGGGCACCGATCATCTTTTCAAAGGGGCATTTATCGGAGGTTAAGGGGGCACTAGTGAAAAGGAGTAATTTCTTGTACATGAAAGGGTCATTTACCAGAGAGGGGGTACTTATCATTAGGAAAAGGGGCACTTTATTAGAAAGGAAAAGAGGCACATTAAAATATATGAGGTGCGCTTATCCGAGCCAAAATGGGGGCAGTTATTAAAAGGGAAGAGGCACTTATTACAAAGGAAAAGGGGCACTTGTCAAAGTAAAAGAGGCACCTCTCAGATTTGAATAGGGCAATTATCAGAGGTGAAGGGGGCACTAATCAAAAGCGAAAAGAGGCACTTCTCGTACCTGAAAATGGGCATTTACTAGATATTAAAAAGGGCACGTATGAGAATGGAAAATGGACACTTATTGCAAAGGAAAATGGGAACATGTCGAAGGAAAAGGGGCACGTGTCAAAAATAAAAAGGGCACTCGTCAGAGGTGAAAGGGGGGAAGGGGCACTTTTACTAAGTTATACTAGGGGCACTTGTCAAAGTAAAAGAGGCACTTTTCCTATGTAAAAAGGGGCACTTTTCGGTAGGTTGAACAAGTGGGGAGGGCACTGTGCTCCCTGTCCCCCTCCTCCTGAGAGGACCGACTCTGTCTATCCATGTTATGTACATAATCTGGAACAGGTGCAAAGTCACAACTTTCTATTTATCAACACAATACTGGGCCAGAACAATAATCCCTGGCAAAGCTGAATTATTTAACTCTCTACCATCAATGGCACAATCCAGACCTTCACTCTCCCTATTTCTTCACTTCAACGTTCAGTACCAACTTAATATACTTCTTTCTGCAATTAAACACTTAACATTTAAACCTTAAACATCTCTCTTAATTGGGATACCAAGACACAATAAAAAATAAAGATATATATTTTCAATGTGACAATGATGACAATCACAATAGATAGAGTAATAATTTTAGTAATACTAATGATAATAATAAAGATGATAATAATGGTAAAAATGATAATAATAATAATAATAGTAATACTGATTATCATAACAGCGATAATAATGATGATAACAATACTACTAATAATAACAATAATAATGTTTTGTGTTCTAGCAGGCAGCCTACAGATTGGACAATTCATCTACCACTCAACTCCCGCAAAACCTTAAAATTAAAGAAGCCGATGAACGTCATATCACACAAACCCTGCTCATGAGGGCTGGAGATGTGGAATCAAACCCTGGACCGAAACTTAAACAATCGTAAGTGATACTGTTTATATTTTCCATCTATTTGAAACATATTGAAATTCTAATTTGTATTCTTTTTGTTCTTGTTCTCGTTTTGTTGTTATTGTTTTTGATGTCTTTCTTCTTGTTCTTATACTACTTCTTTCTTCTTCTTTTGTTTTCTTCTTCTTCCTCCTGTACTTCTTGGTATCTCAAAAAGCTTTTAATACGACCTAAAGGTTGTCTAATTGAATTAAGTTAGAGTTCGATATCTTGGGAATAGCTCTTAAAAGTGTTGGGGAGTGTCACCATAAACTACAACTATAATTACGCCAATACGAATTTGTTGACCTGATTTGTTTCCTCATGTCTGTCTAGTTCAAAATTCGTATATCTATATGGTTGGAATTTTACACTGTTTGTGATTTTCAGCAAGCTTTGGTCAATATAAACTCTGCGGATTTCTCAAAACTTTTACCAAGTCCTCTTCAGAACAAAATCAACTATAAGATTTAGGCCTAACCTTCAGATAGTTTCACGATAGTATCAATACTGAATTACATGACAAAGACTCGACAGAGTGGATAATCATGATAATTGTATTTACATGTATATGTCTTTGAAGGAGTCATTCCGAAAAGGAAGAAGATTTCGATGACATCTTGAAAGACGTGGCGCGTCGCATCCCAGACAACACGAAAATAGATAATCTTGGCAAGACCCTTGGTTTTGATCCGGCTGAAATTGGGAGGTACATAACCACGAACACCCGTGGTCATCATGTGACGTATGAGGGTACATTGAAGATGCTTCGCGATTGGCGAGATACCCAGACAGAGGCAACAGAACGACCAGCTCTTGCAGATGCTTTGAGGCTGGCAGGACTTGTAAGACTTGCAGATTTCTTCATCCGGACCCCGACGGTTCAAAAACTCCAAACCAGTGAGTAATCACAATTTAAAGTAATGTTATTTTTTTCAAAGTAATATAACAAAATTATGAAAATAAAAAAGCTGCTTACAGCACATGAAATGACATATACAGTTCAACATTATAATTATGCAGTAAAAAATGTGGGAGCCATTTTCTCGATTTTGTTACTTTCCTTTAAAGGTACTATGTCCCTTTTGCAGGCCAAAAAAATAAAAAGGTTAAAGTCCAATAGCATATGAAAGACAATACTAATTTAGAACTCCCCTTAAAATAATGGGGCTTGAAAATGTCTTTAAGTGGGAAAATAACGACTTAGAGCCAATAAGTAATAGTCTTGATTTTCAGACCATTGTACCGCTTGGTCGTACGTTTTATGCCGGACAAAGATTTAATCAGTTTAATGTTGGCCATTACAAGAAGTGGGTTATTGATTTAGACAAATCTTTTACAGCTCATGTTATGTATGTTATTACCAGAGAAAAATAAAAAGCCAGTCAGTCACTCAATACTGACAATAGTGTCTGACAGTGAAGTCTAGCAAGTAAACTAGTTTCCTAGCATAATTTGAATATAAGGACACTGCTAACGTTTACATTTCACAGACAGGACATACATGACATATTCATAATTCCTGCAAAGTTCTACAGAATTTGAGGTTGGCTACAAAAGGGACATAGTATCTTTAACATGTTAGTGGAATCAAATTTGTCTAAAATAAACAGTCCAATGTTTTCCTATCATTCACGTCTCAGGAAAGTACAACCATGACGAAGATCACGAAGCATTTATCTATTATCTTGATAAAGATTTGCGTGACGTTTAAGAAATTCAGAAAAGTCGTTATATGCCATCAGTGCCGATTTACCCTCGTTTATCATGCGTGCAGATCAGAAAAAAAAAGATAGGCCCCATTTATTGATTGACAGAAGAATTACCTTCTTTTTGCGAAACAATGGTTCTGCAAAATTGCCCACTTCCATTCTTGATTAGCCCCATGACAATCCTCATAGCACGTGCAGATTGGTCTTGCACTGGATGCAGTTATATAATATTGAATCGTTCAGTATATCTATCCCATGATAAATACAATGTACAATGTGGTACAGGGAGTCTGTTTAGCTGTGTGGCATGGCATATATTTGGCAGAAAATGCAATGGAATGCTTCGCCTATAATAAAAAAATATATATTCAGCAAATTATATAAATAGGTAAATGAACACTTGGAGAACAATATTAGTTTCATTTCTTCTTTTCATTTTATTTCTAGCTTCCGATGATCTTCCACAAAATGACCTGTTGGAGAGTGTTGTGAAAGACATCAAGGAGTACTACAAACGCAATATGTGTATCATTCAAGCAGACCCAACCAATAATGACGTAATGTTTGAGTTCAACCATATCTACACCGATCCGACGTTGCTCGAAGAGGATAGAAACGACAAAACGATCAGGAATCCGCTGCTCTTTTGCAACCTCCTCAAGACAAAAATCAACGAACAATTGTCAAATCGGTTACTAGTACAAGGTGGAGGTGGAGCAGGAAAGACGATATTCTGCTCCAAGATAGCATGGGATTGGGCAAATGATCTCGGCTTCCAGCAGTTCAAGTTAGTTGCTGTGATTCCCTTCCGCAAGGCCAAGAACAAGACAGTTGGTGAAGTTATCAAATCCTACCTGTCTGACAACAATCCGTTTACAGCAGCGCAGATAGATGAATACATCCTATCCAATCAGGAAGAGGTCTTTCTGGTGCTTGATGGTCTAGACGAGCTTTGGGGAAAGTTATCAGACCCTTGTCAAATCAATCGGATCATTTGCAACCTGCTGTTCATGTCTGGCACAGTCTTGGTAACATCACGACAGTGGAAGGCGCATGAGATCCGAAGCATCACTGAACTCAAGAAAGTCTATGCGTTCATACACATAGAAGGGTTCTCAGTCGACAATGTAACTGCGTACATCAAGAAGTTCTTTAACCAAGACGCAGCTTCCTCCCAAGAACTGATCGATTTCATCACGAGCAACGATATCATTACTGATAACATGACACACTTCCCAATCTTCATTGCTATGTTGTGCATCATGTGGAGGGAGTCCGACGGAGAAAGACGAAAGGCAATGTCTAAGTTGATGACATTTTCACAGGTGTTTGAAGAGATGGTCGACTTTCTGGTAGACCATTATGGATCCAAGGATCATTCCAAGACAGGTCTCACTGTGGAGGAACTCCGTCAGATGATTCCCATTCATCTAAAAGCGATTGGCAAAATTGCCTTTCAGGGGATGTCAGACAGACGTCTAGAGTTTCCTGAAGACGCCTTTCAGAGTTGCAGAGAATCTATGGAAATCGGCTGCAAAGTTGGGGTCCTGACAAGAGAAAAGCATGCTACCCCGAGACGTGACAGACGGAAGAGCCCTTGCTTACAAATGCCCATGGTGCAGTTTCCCCACAAGCTCTTCCAAGAATTTATGGCGGCCAAGTATCTGGCATCACTGCATTGTTCAGATCACGACAAATATGAGAGGATCATGGCTGACATCCTTGAAGAAAAAGAGGAGTTTCGTTATCTACTGTATTTCACGTCTGCTCAAGGGAGTGAGCATGGCCTGGACATTGTGACGCGTCTCATACTGATTGCCCAAAGAGAGGTCTCCTTTGTCAGCGATTTCATTCATGAATATTCCCTAGAAAAGCAATGGAATTTCATCGTTGATGTAGCGTATGAGAGCCAACACCAATCAGTAGCCAAGATAGTGGGGAATCAATTCCTGAGAAGTAGCAAAACCTTGAATATCACTCATAATTGGTCAGCACATACGGTATCCGGATTGCTGTTCATCAAGGACCATCTGGGTGAAGTGGTAATAAAACTTTTCTCTTCATTCTTAGGAAAAAAGTACCTAAAACCTAATGCACATCTCATTGTATATCACAACAGTCCAAAGTTAGAATGATCTAGCTGACAAAGGCTCCAAATCTAATCAACCCCACTCCCCCAGTTTCTATATTTTCCTCATTATGTACGACAGAGGGTAAATACATGGACTACAGCATATAATGACATCATTCTATTTTTTAATCTAATTATAGGTGTTGTAAATTGGAATTTATGTTGTAAATTAAATAGAAATTATGTGGTGCAAAGATGCCCCCCCCCCTTGCTTCTTCAGTCAATGACAAATTGTTTCCCCTCTAGAGGGATTCCCAATGTATTGTTTCCCTTCTAGAGGGGTTCCCATTGTACTGTTTCCCGCCTTTTTGGGGGGTATCTCTATTGAACTCTTTGCATGAGTGGATTTCTTTTGTGTGATTGCTAGCATTGGTGCATGCTATAGCAGGCAGGTGGCCATTCTAAGCTATGTGATAGGACTGCAAGCACTTGTACATTTGGCCTGCTGTAGGAGGAAATGTGATCAGACTTTGTTTAAAGTCTGCTGTGGATATGATACTTGGTAGCATGCATATACAGTCACTGTTGTTTAGCGTTTTGGCTAGTATTTGCCGAGGCTGTTTACAGACTCTACTTCACTGACTCCGGATGCATTATTTGGTCGTCATGATCTCGAACCCTTTCATAGGGGTGATGTTAAATGCTGACATATGGCGCAATTTTTTTCTCTCAATTAAATTTCTAGAATCCATTATAAACAAATTGAATGTTATAGCGTGGTTGCTCCAAATTTCAGGTGCACAAAAAACAATATTCTCTTTTTTCAAACCGCTTTAAAGTATTTCACAGTGTATTTCATTGGTGCTTAGCTACAATGATATAATAACACTCATGTGTTGAGGCGCACATAGTCATACATTTTATTATAAAAAAACTATGCACTACCAGAAATGTTAATAGAGTATATTTATATAGCGCATAATAAATTGTGAATTTCTCTAACACATATCACGTTTCTTCTAAGCTGAACAATGTCATCGAGGTCATCAGCAGCTTCGATGTCCATTATCACATATTGTGTGTGTCACAGCACTGGTTCCTAATATGTGTCTATCGCGTCATAGAATTGTTTATTTTTCTACCTTGCAGGATTCCCTTGACTTGGTAAAGCGATGTGGCCACACAGCTTCGCAGGACCTAGCAGAATTCATCCTGTCATCGGCATCACTGAGAACCATGAGGATTGGCGGATCCATGAGTAGTAGCATCTTACTTCTCTTTACTCCTGTCCTTATGCATGCTGTCTTCTACTCACTACTAGCTGATAAGGTACAACAATGCCAGGTAAGTTCATCAATACAATAACGAAATGCTCGTATCAATATTTTACAATGCATAGTGTGATTTAGGTGTTTGGTTGGTACAACCTACATACAATGTATTCGCTTTTAAATGTGGCAGTTGAATGGAAGAGTTTAAGTATTTCCCTCCGTCCACTGGCTAGTTCATGAAAGACTAACAAAGATATTTAAAAACAATGAAAATCCATATATTTGAAAAACATTTTATTAATGTAGAACATGAATATGATAAATAAATTTACCATATCTTTGAAGAAATATTATTTTCTGAATGGATTGTATATTTAATATATAAATATTTTAATCTTCACGGCAGATTCAGAACCTGGCGATACGCTGCAGCATCCTCCAAAACCAGCCACTGGCATCACGTGACCTGGCAGAGTTCATCTGTCAGATGCCTCGCTTAGAGAGTTTGGTATTCCGCGAGAATAAGCTACACGAAGACTTCTTTTCGAAATGGGCATCGATTGTATCGTCGGCAAAGGTATGTCATAATAAGTCAATTCGGAGATGGTCATGGTCAGCTTTATGTCATTGGGACAAAACTATAAAATCCATCGGGACGACTGCTTGATACATAAAAGTTATGTAATCATTATTCATTTATGCGCCGACGCTAAATTCTATGGAAAACAGGTGGGAGGATTTGTTTTTCAAGAGTAGATAACGAAGCACCTCCATCACTCTGGCAGTGATTATTCTAAAATGCACAACGTGAAAATATCTGTGTATATTTAGGGGTCATTAGAAGTGGCTTATAAACTACAATATCCTGAGAGAATCAAATATAACATTACAACAGTTATATTTTTTAAACAGTCCTAACATGGCTCTCATTTTAAGCCCTTTTTCTTCTCCTTATTTCAGGATAATACTAAACACTTGGGTTACGGCTAGCTGGACCAATTTGTTTGTAAATGTGTCTTTAAATTGGATTTATAAGGGGGAAAAGTTATTGAAGAAGAGATTTTAAATTATTTATGTATATCTTTATCTTTGATTCTTCTACCATCAATTTCTTGAATTCCTTCTGCCATAACGTCTTAATCATATTTCTGCCCTCTGTCGTAGTTTATATATTTTTATTATTATTTTTGTTATTCCATCATGTAACCTTTACGATATTCTTTCTTGGTTTCCCCTATCATCTTATGATTTATTATGCCATTTTTTGTATCGTTCTTCCACATCTTTAATTCTTTCTCTTCCTTCAGTTTCCCCCTTCATTCCTCTCTTTTTTTTCTTTGCCTACAATGTAATTCTTTATTTTCTGCAATTCATCTTTCCCCATCTGTATGTACTTCTTTTTAAAGTAAATTTCCCCACGCACCCCTATTGAAAAATTGTTAAAAAATAGTTGCTAATTTAAGATAAGATTTTCCCAGCGTGTAGGGCCGATTGAAGACACCATTACAACAGTTATTCATCACCTCCGCTTTGGAGTCATTGAACTTAATCAGGATCTCGGGTTTTTGTAATAGATGCCATGAAATAGAGACAGTAAAACACTTTTTAGTATATTGCCCTAACTATATTATAGAAAGGGCTATGTTTTTAACAGAAATAAACGAATCTCAACCGGAAAAAATAATGGAATACGGTTCGTTCTCAGAACGAAACGGTTTCCTATCAGGAAGTAATACCTCCCTTGTATAGAGAACAATGAAGAGTAAAACATAATACAATATTATAAATATGCTAAATAACACCCAGTACATTAAAAAATATAATAACATAATGTAATAAGAAAATAAAATAGGAACATAAAACATAATACAATAATATAATATGCTAAATTACACTCAGTACATTAAAAATATAGTAACATAATGTAATAAGGAATAAAATAAGAACAGTAAAACATAATACAATATTATAAATATGCTAAATTACACTCAGTACATTAAAAATATAATAACATAATGTAATAAGAAAAGAAAATAAGAAAAAGTAACAACAATGATAAATGGTATGATAAGATTATTGAACATAGAGGCTTGTGTAGGTACTATCTTATGGTGTGTATGTGATATAACAAATAATCTGCACGTACTGTTAAGAAACACTAACAAAGCCCATGAATGTTTTGCTTACGATATTAATTTTCGATACTATCTTAAAAGATAGATAAATATAAAACGAAATGAAAATATTTAAAAAAAAATATTTAAAGAATAATCCAAAAATGAGAGATATAACACGTGACGTAAAGTATTTTGACGACAATAGTCAAATTACTGACTAATCGCCAATAAGACAAAACACATCAACAACACCAACATTGGCCCACCAACCCGTGACTCGAGTGTTTTCCAGCGCGCCGCTACCCGAGTGTTTAGTTCATGCCTTATTTAATCCTAACATTAATTCCTCTTTGAACATGTGGATAAGGACATAACTCTTTCTTCCAAAAGGGTGTCAGCAGGCGCGCCGGAAGCAGTTTGGGTTGGGGGGGGGGGGGGGGGGGCGGCAAACCTTCCAGGGGGCTCACCTTCCCGGGGCAGTGGCGTAATGAGCAAAAACGTTTGGAAACCCCGGCTGGGGGTCAAGGGGCTGAGCCCCCGGAAGCTCAAAGGTTTTTAGGCATTAAATCACGGTCAGATAAAAATATTTACATACATTATTTGTGACACTGTTAGGTCACTAGTTGGCGTAGAGTCCAGAGGGCAGAGCTCCCGGAGGCTCAGGGGTTTTAAGTATTTAATTACGGTAAGATGAGCATCCAGGGGCCCTCTATAAGACCATTGGTGTGGTCCAGGGGGCAGAGCCCCTGGAAGCTCAGGGGTTTTATGTATTTAATTACGGTAAGATAAGTATTATCCAGGGGCCCGCTTAAAGGCTCTTGGTGGGGTCAAGGGGGCAGAGCCCTCGGAAACTCGGGGTTTTAGGTATTTACTTATGGTCAGATAAGTATCCAGGGGCCCACTTTAGGGCTCTTGGTGGGGTCCAGGGGGCAGATCCCCCGGAAGCTCGGGGTTTTAAGTATTTAATTACGGTTAGATGTGCATCCAGGGGCCCTCTTTAAGGCCATTGATGTGGTCCAGGGGGCAGAGCCCCTGGAAGCTCAGGGGTTTTAGGTAAAACAAAAATTAGGAAAATCATGTCATTTCAGCAACTTTTGTACATCACTGTAATCGAATGAGAAATACCCCCCCCCCCCCCCCCCCCATATGGTGAGCTAAGTGATGTCAGAGTGCAATGGTGCGAAAGGATCAAACGAAATTGCACTCCGCGTAACAATAAACATAAAGGTTGGTACGCGCGGCGCATGGTACGCGCGTGGTTTGCTGCCTGCTTAATAGTGCGCGCTCACTATCAGCAATTTTATCAATACACCAGTTTACAGTTGTGTGCGCCATTTTAAACAAAGCCAATGACCTAGAGGTCATGTATTTATGCGTAAATTAAGATTGCGCCCATGCAAATTATGATGATATCACTGCCTGCGCGCTGCGTTGTGCGCGCATATCATCATTTTGCATGGGCGCAATCTTAATTTACGCATAAATACCAGAGGTCAGAGGTCAGTGGCCCCGGAACAGGGTCAATTTGGCCCTGTTCCGGGGCCACTGACCCGAGGTCAACTGTCTGCGCATGCGCACTGATACAACTGTAAACTGGTGTATTAGGCGGTGTCACACAGAAAAATCCCGACCCATCTTGAATAAACCAGATTTTAGAAATCTAGTTTTTTCATTTGAGTCGGTGACAGACAGGCTACGAATAATCCGGATAATTAAAATCCAGATTTTTGATGGGCCAATGCGCATGCGCCGTTTAGGTAGATAAGCATTTTGACATTTCACGTTCAATCGAAAGTATGCGCCGTTTAGGTAGATAAGCATTGTTACATCACACGTTCAATCGAAAGTATATGCGCCGTTTAGGTAGATAAGCATTGTGACATCACAATGCTTATTAAAAGGGATTATTTCAACATTGGTGTCAGACAGAAAAATCCCTTCAAAAAACCCTTTAAGAATCCTTTCAAGAGAGAATTATCTTGCTTCATATGAGGTTTTTTTAAGGGATTTTTGAAGGGATTTTTGAAGGAATAATTGATGTCAGACAGCCAAAAAGAGGATAATTAAAAACCGGATAACTAAAATTCGAATTTTTGGCCTCTGTGTGACACCGCCTCCCATCTGACTAAGCTTATCCAAATGCTCCTGGAAAATAGACGCTTTTATGTTGAGCTCAACGGGAAGCGCAGCAGATGGAGGAAACAAAGAATGGTCTACCTCAGGGCAGCGTACTTGCTCCTGTCCTATTTAATGTTTACACCAACGACCAGCCAGTGTACCCAGGGACAAGAAGCTTCATCTATGCTGATGACCTTGGCATAGCAGCCCAGAATTCCCACATAGACAAGATAGAAGCCACTCTTTCATCAGCCCTAGACAACCTGACAGAATACTACAACAACAACCATCTGAAGGCTAACCCTGCCAAGACCCAGGTTAGCTTGTTCCATCTCCGCAACTACAATGCTGGGAGGAAGCTGTCCCTGAAATGGAACGATGTCTCATTGAAACACTGCGATCACCCTGTCTACCTTGGAATCACTCTTGACCGAACCCTTTCATACAAACAGCATGTTCAAAAGGTGAAGGGTAAAGTTGGGACAAGGAACAACCTCCTACGGAAACTGGCAAACTCATCTTGGGGTGCCAATTCCTCCACGCTGAGATCAACTGCTCTTGCGTTGTGTTACTCTGCAGCAGAATATGCCTGCCCTGTATGGGGAAGATCATCCCATACAAAGAAAGTTGACGCATCACTCAACGACAGCTGCAGATGCATCACTGGCTGCCTCAAGCCCACGAATGTGGACAGCTTGCACTCCCTGGCCGGTATTGCTCCATCCGATGTCCGCAGAACAGTTGCAAGTAGGACTGAACGCAGCAGACAAGTTGAGTACACCCGCCATCCCCTATCCTCGCATCAACCGGCCCCTACCCGCCTGAAGTCAAGGAAAAGCTTCCTTCATACAGTCCAGCCACTGTCACAACCTCCTCATTCAACCAGAGTGATCTTGTGGGAAGAGAAACGTCGTGAAAACCACCACCATGAAAAGCTACCAATCCCGACCAAGGAACAGCTGCACCCTGGCCATAGATGTGATTGGAAGACGTGGAAGTCCCTCAATAGGCTTCGCACAGGGGTGGGGCGATGTAAACACAACATGAATAAAATGGGGATATACTGACGACACAGACACCAACTGCGAGTGTGGAACATCCGTCCAATCCATGTCACACCTATTAAGATGTCCACTCCTAATTGACCAATGCTGCCTGGAAGACCTGGTGGCAGCAAATGAGAAGGCTCTTCAGTGTGCCAAGGCCTGGCAGAGCATTTGAGGACCGGCGAAAGAAGAATATAAAGTGTATATATCCTTTTCTTGAACATGATATTATTTATTTTTGGTGCTTGATAAATCTTTATAGATATTTATCACAACTATGAAGTTTTAGATGGTTACCATTTCGTGTTTTGTTTTGTTTTCTTTTTACTTTCTTCTTTCTTTTTTTTTCTTCATTTTCATTTTTTTTATTTTTTTTTATTTTTTAAATTCAGTTATGAGTTATGAGTTTTTGATCGATCGGGTGGGTGGTACATGCACAACATTACTTATTATAGGCTCTGTATAAGCTTGGCTTGTTAGAACTCTTGTGAGTAATGTGCCGCGGGATTCCATATCCTTAAACTGCTGGCGAACAGAGCAACAAGACCAAACTCTGTAATTATTAGGATCTCTGTCCAGTAGTGCCGTGTTTGTGCCATCGAACTGGATCGACCAAATCAATTGATTCATAATATATATATATGCAATATTTTTCCCGTAACATGAGAGTAATTTTAATAGTTTCATACTATCAATTAAATGTAATGTTAACTGTTATTGTATAATTATTTTAAATGGGGGCACGCTAGAAGAGTCCTATCTCGCACCCCGGGGCAATGTGTCTGACACGGCCGGTTGTAGCAACTACTCCGAAGATTAAGATTACTTTAATCTCGATCTAAGGAGACACGAAAGAACGATCAATTGAAAACAAACAAAAAATCGCTGAGATTTAGGCCTAGGAAAACTGTTATAAGCCCTTGAACGTCCGAGGTGTTGTATAAAACAAATAGTGAATGGTCTTTATTCGTTCAATGGAACAATATTTAGCATTCGGTGAAAGATGAGACGCTCCATTCAACTCGGCTGCGCCTCGTTGAATATAGCGTCTCTTATATTTCACCTCGTGCAAAATCTTGTACCATTGCACTCATGACCATTCACTATTTGTATACTAAAGTTAAATGTGTGACCTATTATCTACTCGGCCTGTCTGATGATTCTATTCAGCATAGTGACTAGTGAGGTCTTCCAACTTTATTTACAACAGTGTGTACAATATAAATTATAAAAGGGCTTGTTCATATTTGTATTTATTTAGGGTAATATTCAGAGCACAACACCTCATACCTCTCTGCGTGAGTTGATAGTAGATGACGACATGGTGATTGCATTGCAGTCATGTGGTGACATGTTTGACAGTGTGGAGAAGCTATCTATCTACATCTCGTGTGAATTCCGGTTTGACTTCATCCAAAGGTAATGGCTTTCTTTCTTTCTTTTAGACTGATACGTGTCCATTTGTTTGCGTATATTCATATGTTCATGTTATCCCCCCCCCCCCCCGTCTCTGTATATATGTCTCCATAATGTGTGTGTGTCAGTGGAAAAAAAAATAATGAAGCAACCGTGGGGGTTGTGTACACTAATATATGTATATCTATGTGTTTGTTCATATATATATGTAGAGAGAGAGAGAGAGAGAAAGAGAGAGATACACGAACACACGATATATAATAACGAACACACTAATCCAGTTGCATTCTCTCCCTATTTCCCTTTCTCTATTCAACCCATGTCGGTCCTTCTTAGCCTTCATAACATAATATTTAAATTACCATATTGAAAGTTTTATTCAACTTTATGAATAAATAAGATTTGTAAACCGTATTAGTTTGGTCGTTTATGATTAAGTAGCAAGTTTATGATTAAGTAGCAAGTTTAGAATTTGTGCAAGATGGATATTCAATACTTGATGATTTATTTATCTATTAGGCAAGATTAATTAATTCAATTTCTTTCATGTAAATCGCTGCTCAGGTAGGCCGGTTTCCAGGTCATAGCCTATTGTATTGCCCCTAAAATTTGGGACCCCAACATGTCGATATCTTTGCGTGTCCACTTGTTTAAATCAACTGATATTCTCATTACTTTCTTTTCTTATAATATCCGACACCTTCGACAATAATAACAACAATAACAAAAGGATACATGGGTTCCAAGGAGTTTCAGAGCTATCTATCGTTGGCAGCTTCAGTCTCGAGCCTTACCGGGCCACAGGTGAGCCCAGCACAATGATCAAGCACCTCGTGAGGGTCTTCCCTCAACTAGTCAAGCTGACATTCAGAATACACCTGAGCAATGCAGTCCTCAAACAGATCTTGGAATCACTGAGAGAGACTCGATGCTTCCCGTTGAAGAGCGTCAGGTGAGATTTTTTTTAAATTTTTGTTATACCATGTCACGCATTAATCCTTTTCTACCACTAACCTATCCTCTCTTGACTGCTCTTTCACCCCAACCCCTTTCTCTCTCTCTCTCTCTCTCTCCCCCCCCCCCTCTCTCTCTCTCTCTCTCTCTTTATCTTTCTTACACACATACACACACATGCATATACATATCTACTTTCTTTCGCTCTCTCTCTCTCTATCTCTTGCACTATAAACATACTGTACATGTATTTCATGCCATGCATAAGTATTCCCACATGTTTCTCCCCTACTCTTTCCCCCAGAATCTTATTATACCAGCTCTTACTCTATCTCTCTTTGAGAAAGTGCGATGTCTAATATATTTTGTCTTATGATTATCTAGATATAACATTTAAATAAATCCCAATGTGACAAATGCATCAGAAATTAAAACGATGAACCATACACATGAGGAACACAATAGAAACTGAACAAAAATGTTAGAGAGGAAGCTGGCAGCAACATACATTGCAACAAAGAGAGAGAGAAAACAAATTGATTGGGAAAGGGAGTGGATAGTGATTAAGTATCCTGCAAATGGGTAGTATTCAATTCAGTTCACTTTAACATTTACTGCCCATAGAAATCAATAGTTTGCCATTTCCATCATTCTTAAACTTATGTGAAATTGCGATGAAGACACAACAACGTCTAAGCGACTTAACTAGAATCACTTACAAGACTATGTTTATCTCACAGAGTTCTGATGAGTTGGGAGTCAATGGAGATTGATGACTGGAACGAACTGCTTGCCCTCAGAGACAAAATCAACAACGAGAAGGTCTTCAGAGTAGAGGTGGAGAATGCGCCGTAAGCTATATATAATATACACTCATGAAAGCTTTGGCAATGTAGATTCCATTCTTAGCCCGTAAACAAACTATAAAAGCTCGGACTGGAGTCCATGGAAAATGAATGTTGAATCTGGAAAAAGGAGAACAGCCCCTAAAGAGCCCTCGAACACCTTGGCCTGTATTTTGAAAACGATGTTTTTATATTTTATGGCACTGAAGTTATGTTATTGTCAAAAAGGAAATTGCCCTGAATAGAGACACTTCTCATCGGTATTGACGCAGATGTGCCTTAAAACTGCATGAAAACGCAGCCAGGTTTGGGCAGAAATTCACCAAGGAATTGCCCTATACTCATATTTGTTATGCTAGTTAACATAACTTCACCAACCTATTGAATAGTTTTTACGATACCACCACAGTCTTTTACAAGAAAACAAATCATGATTGTCGTTTTGAGGTTTTTCCTGTCGTTGTTTAATAAAAACCGCCTTTCCTTTCTCCTTCTCTTTATGTACACTTTCTTACAGAGTTGACACATACAACTTGTACGACATTTGAAATCCAGACGAGAGTCAGATGAGACACCAGAAGAGGAACCAGGCGATCTAAACCTGTCTGACTACGAGGAAGGCGGAGATTGACAAAAGGATGAAGAGCCTGGCGAAGATTCAGATTATGAAACATATAGTTGGGTGAATATGGATGTCGACGCTATTAGGCTTGAGGGAGATGAAGGCTCCAATGACGATGACGAGTCTGAGGGTGAAGGCAATGACTCTGATATCGAGTCCAATGAGCATTCAGTTGATGAATCTGGAGATGATTGCGATAACGAGTCTGACGAACATTCATTTCATGAGTCAGGTGACGGGTTGGATGATGAGTCAGGTGACGAGTTGGATGATGAGTCAGGTGACGGGTTGGATGATGAGTCAGGTGACAAGTTGGATGATGAGTCAAGTGACGAGTTGGATGATGAGTCAGGTGACGGGTTGGATGATGAGTCTGGTGATGAGTCAGGTGATGGGTTGGATGATGAGTCAGGTGACGGGTTGGATGATGAGTCAGGTGACGGGTTGGATGATGATTCTCAGCGTGCTCCTGGCGAGTCCGATGCCATGGTAAAATAAAGAGTCTGACGAACATTCACATGTCAAGTTTGGTTACGGGTTTTACAATGTGTTCGGTAACCCAGGTCTGATGAAAGGTTAGATGATGAGTCTAATCATAAGTGATGATGAACTAAAATCAAGACGCGATGTTCATTCAGATGACGCGTCGAAGAGCGAGATTTATGATAAATTCAATGACCAGCCTGGAATCCAAGGAATATTAACATGTCATGTTTGATGATGAGTTCGATAATTATGATTTTATATTTATTTTTCTATCATTTATTTGTTACCAAAAGAAAAAGATGAAGATACATTATATTTCAGCATGAAAAGAATATATATATATTTGGTGAATGGTGCCAACAAATATCAAGAGCTTCTCAATTTTTACTTCATTCTGTTCCATTTATGACAATAAATCAATCATTAATAGTAATTATTGAACCAATGGAATATTATGGGGGGCGGTTGCACTAACGTTGAAGCAATTATGTTGTTTTCGTATATGATATACAAAATATTTATATGGTAAGCTGAATGAATGTAGAATGCCAATATACGGGAATTACAAATATTTTCCCTTTCAGTATTGCATACAAGCAAATTAAAACCTAATTTGCCGCAGGTACGGTGACGACATAAAAGTGTCATGTGGACCCCCATCTGCTCGCCTATATAGGCGATGAACCGTGCTTAATTCATACAAAGTCATTTATGCTTACTCCACATTAAATTATGTCATCAAGTCGGCTAGTTTTAGGTTGACAACTTCCAATTGTCATTGCTTTAGATTTGGAGATTTTAGAGACCTGTTACTCTTGTGACAGATATCTCATATAAGGGGAATAACTTGACAAGACCTCCTTGGTCTGTTATGGTTACCTTCATTCCATGTATAATGGTTTGTATCTGTGCTGTATTTCTGATGTATATGTGTACATACAATTGAACTTGAACTTGAACGACTACATGATACCCATGATTACATATAATGGTTTTTGCCTGTGCTGTATATATGCATTTATTGAAATTGAATTAAATTAAACTTGAACTTGAATGTTAGGACTAGGGTTACTTTTATGTATAGTGTAAGATGGAGGGTTGAAGAATTCAGTTAGTATGGGAAATTATCGTGGAGCCATTGTTGCAGGAGCATGTGTCTCGCAACACACATGTACTACGCATATGCTAACCACAGCCCATTACTTATGAAACATCTGCAACATTTGGGAATGATGATCATTCATTATTAGGTCTGTAGTAAGACAATATTGAGAAAAAACAATGTCCTTACTCCAATTTTAATACTTTTTAATACTTGTTAATACTCATATCATCAGTCTGAATGGAATTTGTATTGCATTTTATAGCAGTTTTTCCTATGTTACAGTAAATTGAATTCACGTATCTGTAGATATTTTATTTGCCTATGACAATTATTCTCTCAGTAAAAATACAGAAGGCCTTAATTTCTTCATGTTTTCTTATAAAGCTTCAATCTTTGTTAAATTACTTTATTTTTAGTAGACTCGTCTGACATGCTAGCAATATTTTATACTTTTTTGTTTGTTTTGTTACTGCTGTGATGTTTTGATGTAAACATTTATTGATTTTGATTTTTGTTTTCCCATTTGCTATGTTTTTTTTCATATGTATATATGTTTTGATTGCTTTTTTATATGATTTTATGTTTGATGTAAACTCGCATATTTAGTCATTGGACTTTTTGACGAGATTAAATCAAACCTAATTTGAATTGAATTGAATTGAATTAATATCACATTGGCCTTTATAATATCTTCACTGTGACTATTGCACGGTAATATTTCATATTGTTAAACTAATGTGGTAAAACCAAACCATTCAATACTGATGATGATTTTACTGTGGCCTTAACTTGGCCTGTCTTTATTGTCAAATCACTATGACATAATTGTTATCTTTTCTTTGACAGTACTACGACATTAATATGTCTTTTTGGGGACATGACTTTGCCATTATACTCATGACGTATTCATGATTTTTACTTCAATGTAGTGTTGTAATATGCTAATTTTATACTGATACAATCGTGGCATTGGGTATGTTTTGTGTAAGCAAAGTGGTTTCCTTTAATATGTAATGCATTCAACTAGGTTTTGTTGTCTCTAATTGTGGCGTGTTTTTTCTTTCCTGTTTACTTTGTCATGCACATGTATTGCTACGTAACATTATTTGTGTATGTCTTTAATCATATATAATTATCATTTGTTATTCATAGCCATGTCGTTATTCTCATTTGGGATCCTGTTTTAATACATGCTTATTTGACACTTTGTATTTTTAAGAAAACAGACGGACAATGATTGTTATGGCTATTGTATTCAATGGATAAATGGCTCGATGATTCAATTCATCATTTTTCTCAATCTTAAAAAAACAACAGTGAGAGTTTTGAATAACGAACTTGAATGTATATTTAAATGGATGTGTGTAAACAGCTTAAGTTTTAATTGTAAAAAAACAGTTTGTCTACTGATCGATTCCAGATATATGATAACCAAGCATAATAGCTTAAATGTCCAAGTACGTGGTAAACCCTTGAGCATAACGAATCTGTCACATATCTAGGGGTTATTGTAGATCAACAGTTGAAATGGGACCTACATATTGATAATACAGTACAAAGGTCTCTAAATTGGTTCGGTTTATAGGGCGTGTTCGGCATTATATCAATGTTAACAATTTGAAAATAATGTATAAAACCCTTATCATGATCTTGCCTGTGATTGACTTTGCGAATATTGTATACAGTTCCTCTTCATGAAAATATTATACCAATCAATTACAGAAGCTGCAAATTCGAATTATTCTTAGAGTAAATCCCTATCGACATATCTCTAAACACGAAATTCATCAAGAGAATGACTTTGATACATTAGAATCACGGAGAAAAAAACTTTTGGATCTTATGACCTTTAAAGGGGCATGTTCCCCGTATTCCAGAGGGGGCTCAAAATACGTACGCGCTGGCGGACGGCGCTATAGCTGCCTATTGACACCAACATAATTCGGCTCTTAGGCAGATGGCATGTTCTGATAACTACACTGGCGGGAACGTGCCCCTTTAAATCAATTCATAACTTGTCTGCATCATATTCATATGAAATGTTTGTATTTTCAACACCACAATATTGCCTTCACTCAACTGGAAACCAAGCACTCCCAAAACCCAAATCTGAATACTGTCGAAGAATGTTTAGTTACCAAGGAGCATGCTCCATTAACAAAATTCCACATCATCTTCCTCATCTTATATTGCACTCCGCAAATTTCTTAAATGAATTAATTCCAAGTTTTATTGAAAGTCGATGACACAGTCTAACTAGTTTATCTAGTTGTTTATTTTTAGACATCCTATTTCGTTTTCAATCACTCAACCACTTTTATCTTTATCATCTCTGGTATAAGAAAACTTTAAATAATATGCGTTCCCCCCAATTATTGGGACATATATATTCACAACCTCGTTGTTGTTTGTTTTTCTTTGCTGATGCTTATCTACTTGGAGTTGTTTTTGTACTTTAAATTTAGTTGTGATATATGTATCTTTGTTTAATTATTAGTTTGTGTACAATGACTTTCGATATCATATTTTTCTATATTTGTATCATATTCTGGACCCCTTGGTGGAACAGCGCAACCATGTTGGTGTAGGCTGAGTAGGGCCATCCAGCCGTTTTGTTTAATTTAGTATGTGTACATACTGTGTAACTCATGTTTCGATTACTGTTACTTCTTTTATATAGAAATAAATTCAAATCAAACAATGACAATAATATATAGAGCGTATTTGTATGTTTGTGCATAATATATATAGCAAACTGAAGTAGGCCTGGTATTAAGTTAGTCTTCCACTAACTACTTTGATCCTAATCAGCCCTGTGTTCATAATGATATTCACAATGGTATGTGCTCAATATGTATGTAATGGTATGTCGCCCTCTATAGTTATTAGTTTTCTACCTGTTTGCTTGCTAGCATCCAAGCAAAAGTGGATTCATCCATGTCAACAAATCGTATGAACAGCCTTGTATTACGCTGTAGATAGAATAAGTTCAAGATTTTAAATTTTGATTTATTTTTAATGAGACATTGTTAGCGAATTGTAATATTGCTAATAAATAATGATAACATTATTAAAGAAAGTAAGACAACCTCCACGTTAGGTTTATATTGGAGTAGAAAGTGCGAGATAGAGAAAAAAAGACGGCTATATCGATATACAAACATAACAAACTATTAACATTTGTTTGTTTACGAGTGTATGTGAAGAAAATGAAAGAAATGAAGGAAAAAGGGTGGTGCAATAAATGGGGCGGAAAAGAGAGTCTTGGAATTTGTATCCCTAAACTTTGAACGACTCTGTTCAAAAATACAAGACAAGTGTAACAGCGTTTTCGAAACATAGAACAGGTACTTCGAGATGACAGAAAACATGAAGAAAAAACCCACATATATCCCAATATCATTCGAGTATATCAAGTATTGTACATATTAAGAGTGTCATGAATCTGGTACAGCCAAGCGGCCCGTTTCTTAAAACTTTTGACTTAATATGAACAATACAACATTTTCTATCTACATTTAATTATACAAAGTTTTATTGTTTATTGTTCAATTGTAAGAAAATTCCTCTAGTATGGAATAATCTGCAAATCATATTTCTTGTCATATTAAGAACTTTGTTTTGTATAGTGGAAACCACTTTTAAAATCTAGGTATTCACTTTCAAAAGATTATTTTACACTACTAATTATTTTGTGTGGATTACATTTTAGATAGAAGTGGAATCAGCTCTAAAACGAAATGATCCCTAATTATGAGCCCTTAAAGAGTGAATCGCCACTCCATGTCATGGTTGTATGAGAGAGCAGCAATGCCAAACTATTGTTGCTCAAATTCAACAACAATCGCTGCTAAGATTTTGTTTTCATCTCATTACCATTAGATATAGGTAAAGCATGGAACTTTGATAACATATCCAAGTGATAATGAGGTGTCATAGTAACAGTTCTATCAGACATGACTATAACATGAAAACAATCTTCTGGATCTGGATTTGAATCAGTTAAACAGTTAGACATTCTTTACACAGACGCGACTATTCATTTTTTATATCAGTCAGCTACATTACTATTAGTCCTAAATAAGTAATTCCTTATAATACAATTGTCTGTACATGATCAATAACAATTTGTTCACCTTATCGTGACTTCAAATGGCTCAGATTAGATTACAACCAAACTGGAAGCTAAAATTACAACAACTTAAATGCTTTCATTTGATTTTTTATATTTGTTGTTAAATCATTGAAATGTGGTATTTATATAATTCAAATCGGTAACAGCCTCGGTGGTCCCATCCACCACCAACTATATGACAAAACGGACAGATTCTGATAGCTGAGGGTACAACAAAATAAAACATATATCATTGTTTTGTCAGAGGTCATATCCACCACCACGAGCAGATTCCGATAGCTGAGAGTTCACGATAACGAACATGTATAATTTGACATTGTCCGTTAGAGGTCACATCCACTATATTACATGGAGGAGGGGTGGGTACATGGAAGTGAAGTTTGAAGTATATTTGTTCTGCATTCACATAAAAACAATTCAGATTCATACAAACGGTGAGGATCAGGCAAGACTGGAAGATAACTATTGTGTAGAGTAAAAAGCTCGGCGTTTCGAGTGAATTTGAGGTACGACAGGCAATTCATGTAAAATGTGAGGAGTCTCCATAAAAAAAGCAAATGTTGTTTTGTATAGGATAAAGAGTGGGCAAGGGAAGAAGAAATGAGGAGAGAGAGGAAGGGGGTAAGTGATATCATACTATATATGTATGTTTACTTTTCCATCTCTACATCTACTTGTGTAGTAGTAGTAGCTTTTACAATTTAAAAATGATGGAAGGAAGGAATTCAATTTGTCACAAAAAGAATCGGGAAGTTGTGCCAAGATAACATTACCCACCGTGACCGACACATCAATAGGAGTAGCTCCATATCAATTGATATGTTTACGGATTTCGCAGCTTCCATATTCTTTGTCCGCTTATTGTTGGTTTTCCCCCGAGTTCCCCGTTTTCTCTTTCTTTGTTCTGTTCTCCATAATGTTTAAGCATCATACCACAAAAATAGAGTAAGAGAGAGAAAGAGAGAGAGAGCAAGAGAGAGAGTTCAGTTCATTGGAAATTAACGGCAGAACCCCTTTCAACTATGTCACTTAAAGTTCATTGCCATATACATATGTATCTACCATGTAATGTAATGTAAGCGTTGTTATGCCGCGTAAATCTCGGACAAGTCTTTAAGTCATTTTTTAAACATAAGCATGGATATTATCACTAAATAGGTTATTATACTGATTGCTGACGAACTGCCAAAGGTACGGTTAGCAAAGTTTCGCGATTATGATTTAGGCAAAATTGAATCAATAGCACAATAAATTAATACATATAAAAGTCATATTCACATGTCTTACTTTATTCAAAGATGTATTCGTATAACTGTAGTAGGATTTTTCGGGTAGGTAGTATGTTGGTGAGAATTAAAAAACCATAGTATAATATATAGTATCAATTATTCTTTTGTCAAGGTTAATTTAAATTAAGTTGGTTCCAGCTTAATTATTCCTCTTTAGGAAAAGATCTTTATGAGGGTTACATTGATGACACAAGGTACTTCAAATTGACAATAATATCAGTTTATTTTACTTCTTCATTTTCATTTCTGAAATCAATACACAACTTGGCGCAAAAGTAGAAAAAAGGCAAACTTTGATCGAAAAAACAATGTCAGACAAAACAAGCTTCCCCAAACAAACTCATCTTCAGAATACATTTACAAGGACATGTTTTTCGTGCACGCTACAGAGATCTCTAACATTGATCATAATGATTAACTTTAGCATAAACCCAGCTGCGTCAACCACGTAACAATATGATTTCATGGTGTTGCGTTTCCCTTCTTTGAGATCCAGCCTACGAACGAACGCACAAAGAAAGAGAAAAGGATGTGTTCAGCTTCATATCATGGGAAATCATGTACATGTGTGTGTGCGTGTGTGTGTGTGTGTGTGTGCATGTAGGCGCGTGTAATTGGGTTTTAGGGATTTGTACCAATCAAACATGATCAATTGTGTCTCGGGACCCAACTCTTTTACAATAACGCCACAATAAATCTGAATATTTATGTTTATTTTTCGACACTATTGTGCTATTTTCGGCTCGATTGCAAACTTAATTACCTGGAACATTAGATATTCTGGCAAAAGGTATGAGCCCCCTTGTACAAAATATGCTTGTAAACCTGCATTATTCTGGAAACGTTAACAGACACTTATCCCGTATGCTACCTAGTTTGCAGGCACAAATCTTTGTCGCGATGCACAGTAGTGTCTGCAAAATGAGACTACAAAATGCACTGTACATACTTTAGCTGCTGTTTTAAAGATAAAGACCAGTTATGGTTATGCGATTGCATTGTGAAAGAAACGTTGTGGAATCGATCAGAAAAGGTTGATCATCTAGCATATAAGTATTGGTGTGTACTGCAAGGTTCTGGAATCATCAAAATGTGAGAAATTTGGCCCAGTCTTCGTAAAGTTACAAGCACTGTACACAGAAAGATGTACATGGGACTACGCACACGTGCGAAACACGTGCATTTATCTCTCACAGTCCAATAGATAAACTAATTTACCAAATATATCAATTAGTAGGCGGTTTCTTGGCAAAATTGTTATCATCATTGTATTAGTCAAAACATATTCTTTCACATGATTGGTATTAAGAGCTTCCATTTCATTTTTTGAAATTGGGGAGTTTCCAATACTGGTCTTTACCTTTAAACGGCCATAGACTGACACATCTTACCTCTGCTCTAGGCTTAAGAAACAGTGGTAGAGTGTCAAATTGTAGTCTGTGTTGCAGACCTTATGCTACAGACCTCGCCACGGTTTATATACCCCGTGATTCTATCAAGTTGGCAGCCCTGCGAGAGCTTTGATAGGACCAAAGAGCATTGGCATTCACGATGCCCATTTATATTCATTCTTTATTTAATGTTTGGGACAGCAAATTACCAATAACTTGGAGAAGATTCCAAAAAATACCTGCGTTGCCCCTCCCCCATCCCTCCCCTCTCTCTCTCTCTCTCTCTCTCCCGCTCTCTGTCTATATTGCTGTCTGTCTCTGTCACTGTTAAGGTGCCCAATGTATACAGTACTCTCCTAAATTGTTAGCTAGTGCCAAGTATATGATTTGCATCACAAATAGTTGTTCCGACTGACTAAGCAATATATATGTTTTCAAATATATGCTGACATCGCTATGACGATGACGTCACAAATCATTTCATGTGGAAGGTTTCGTTTTGGGGTGCGCCGAGAGAGAATACGCATACTGTTTACCACCTTTCTGTACTAAGTAGATTTACGGATCCTATGCCTTTCGTTAACTTATACCCCATTCACAGTGGTTTTGAAATTTGTATAGCGGCGTTGTAGCGGAGCGGCGACACCGCCATAACACCGCTACAAATGCATTCACAGTAGAAAAGTTATCCCGCTGCAGCAGCGGGATAAATATCATGTACCCATTCACGCTGCAGCGGGTGATTTTTATTACCTCCGTAACAAACACGTGTATGCATGGCTCATGACCCGCGAGTGACCCCGATATGACCGGAAAAACATGTCAAGTTGCTTTTTGTATCCTCGATCATATTACTTTTTAAAAAACTAGCATTTTTATTGCTTCCAGTCAGAATATTTTAATTTTTTGAAGTGTGAAATATTTTTATTTGGATAATTATAATATCTACATAATAATAAAATCAATTTGAATCCACTGGTTACTTTATTTCTATTTCACTTTATGTTCCCCATTGCTGGAGAAAAGAGGTCAGTGATAGGTAAGTAAACAAATCACACGTGTTTGTCGCGGTGTTATAGCGGAGAGCCTTCACACTGAGTAAACACCGCGACAGCAGCGGGACTGTCCCGCTGCTGTAGCTAGGCGAACCTAGCGATAGTTTGTCGCGGCGTTATCGCGAGGCGGTGTTATCCCGCGATAGTTTATAACGGGTCCGAGCCTTCACACTGAAGACAACACCGCGACAGCAGCGGGACAGTCCCGCTGCTGTCGCGGTGTTTGAGGCCACTGTGAATGGGGTATTAGTCATTGTAGCTTGTAATTTGATTCTACACGGGACTCGGATTATGGATAATAACATATTTCTGCACACGGAAACTGTTTTGCGACTCATTTATGGGGCAGTTGTGTTTCGTGCACTGTGTGTTTCGACATAGTGTCAATCCCGGATTCGCCATTTATTGAACATTGATCCTGCTGTTTCTGATCGACGGAAATAAAAGTATTTCAAAGTCATTTTGATTCTTTGTAACACATTCAAGAACAAACTGTTACCTGTTACTTTGAGTGAAATTTGCACAAGATGCATATGAATCCTTGGTAGTTGGGACGCATTTAGTAAACACAGGCGACACTGCTGCTAAGGGGAAAGATTGAAGACCTCGCGTGTTTCGTTGTTTGTATTGGACTTAGCACAGTATTAGAAAAACGGTAAGCTTCCACTCAAAACTTCTCATGATAATATTAATCACAACGATAACTCTTTTAAGAAGTGAGTAGGATAATGGACAAGGCCACCATTTATAATTGTAAAACGCTATTCCATTGTGTTTCGGATTGGACTTAGCATTTCAATGTCAAATATTTTCAAATAATTAGAGTAGATGATTCGATATATTTGAAAAAGTCCGTGAAAATGTTTAATTGCAACAATTCATAAGATTGGCGATAGCTCAAAAAAATAAACGGGCTACCATGCCAAATTAAGTATCAAACTATAAAAAAAAAAATCAACGAGCTCTTCAATTATAGTGGTATGCCAATTGGATTGCAGATGGCCTCATCTGTTGACCAGTTCAATAAACTACTCAAGTCACATCTATTCTGCTAGAAATTACTTTATTACCAGCCTACATATACTTTGCTGATCTCTGAGAAGTGTCTAACTTTTGTTTTTAAGTGGCCCAAAAATTGTGGAGCGTGTGTGCAGCGCTTTGTAACTGCAAGGAAAAGGTGTTATATCAAATATCTTTTGGATTGGATTGGAGTGGATTGACTTTTTTTAAAGTCACGTTTGGGGCAAATTAACATTTTTTTGCCAAAACCTCCGACATTTGTGTCTTATACCACAGGCGCTTAAGATTTGATATTTTGGTAATTAATTATGATGAATGGAAACGAGATTACCGATAAGGGCTTGTCATAGCCCATCTAAGATGTAAGATCAAGACGGACCAAGGCATCACACCCGTTACGTTACTTTGTAACACTGTGACCACATCATCAGGAGTATATTTTGTTCAAGCCAATATTAGCTGTGACTCAACTTTGCCCAGTCCCTGAGGACGGGCATGATCGTTGTACAACCTGCATCATATCCGTAGATACTCAGACCCATTTCTCACTCACTTTCCCGGACCGATCTACGCAAGACCGATCCACTGGACCGCTCCAGAGGTACGGTTCCTTTGGTTTCACACTTTTTGTTACAATTTTTACCCTGCTGAGACACGTGATGCCATATATTTTTGTTCTGTTGGTATGATAGCACGGGCCATTTTCGCGCAGAATCCAACTGTATGTATTGAAGGCCTGCAATGCCTGGTTTTGTTTTGATTTTGATTTTTCTCGTTTATTGTTCTGTTTCCATCCTTTCTTCATCCAAGTCTTTTTGTTGTGTGAAATATCTCCATGCTCTGGTAAAATACATGATATTAATTATGCCCCTTACACGGTCAATGCAAATGGGTGAATAATATAATAAAAACATGTTTATACATACACTGGTTAGTGTTCAGTGGAAATTAGCAGAAAGGGTTAGCACTTACAAATAAACATAACTTGGGCCCATATTTATAGCTTGACCCATATTTTGCCCACAATGCAAAGTACACTTCTGAGCCAGGATGGGTTCTAGACAATACCAATGGTGCTATACCGTGTGAGTAAAAATAAATAATACACCTAGAAAATTGCAAATTATTTTGAAAAATCACCTATCAACAGTAAATTATTATACATCTTATGAACGAGTGTTTTATCACAAATCCTTTGGTATCATGTGTGTGATAGGCATAATTGCTAGGTCACATATTAACCGGGCCCCGTACGATTTCCTTACCCGGTGGCTTGCCGTGGATTTAGAGACCGTACGCGAACCGTCCGATTTTCATTTCTACGGTATGTGTGGTCACATATTCTGCGGCGCCGGGAGGTGTCCGGTGAAAATTGGTCGAGTGAAATGCAAGGCGCCCGTAAGGGTGCCGGCAGGGTGCCGGCCGAGTGCCGGCCGGTAAGCTCACGGGCTCCTTCTGATGAGCAGGCACCTATGGCTCCCGGAATGTGCCCGGCCGGGCTCCTCAAGGCGCAAGGCCGGGTGACATGCGGTACACTGAACTATGTATCCTCTGGGATCCGCACCTCCTGTATTTAAAGCTGCGTTGTACAGTTTGAGATGCCGCCGTGAGGGACCCTCAGGAGCAATATTCATTTCAAATGCCCCCCCGGACGGCAAACACATGTTGCTGTGCATATCATCCGGGGCTCTTGAGGGGCCCGTGAGGAAGCCGTACGGAATACGTACGGAACCCTTGAGCACCGCAAGGCGCCTGTAAAGATTTTTCATGAGAATTAACCAACCCAAATCGTGAGGGGCCCGTCCGAGCACCATCCGGAGACCGCAAGGGATCCGTAAGGTGCCCTACGGGCTCTTTACAGCTTTATACGGCCTAATGGTCAGTTAAAAACGCCGGGAGAATTTGGAGCAGCCAACTCACCAAACTCAGCATGTTAAAGCCCATAATGGGGCTTTCACATAAACACTCCGGGGCCCGTACGGCGAGTAAAAACAGACATTTTGGAGATTTTTCGGCCGGCTGCCGTAAAGTTCCCACGTGCGCCGGGATAGTTTTTTAAACCTTACGGACGCCGTGGTGCTGAGTTGGCTGCTCCCAATTCTCCCGGCGTTTTGAAATGAATATTGCCCGTGCGGGCCCCTCACGGCGGCATCTCAAAATGTACAACGCAGCTTTAAATACAGAATGTGCGCATGTCAGAGGACTCATAGTTCACTGCACCGCACAGCACCCGCCCGGGCGCATTGAGGACACCGGCCGGGCCCCGGCAGGGCACCTTCCGGGAGCCATTGGTGCACCTGCTCATCGGACGGAGCCCGTAAGCTTACCGGCCGGCACCCTGCCAGAACCCTTACGGGCGCCTTGCATTTCACTCCAATTTTCACCGGGCACCTACCGGGCACCGCAGAATATGTGACCACACATGTAGAAATGAAAACCGGAAGGTTCCCGTACGGTCTTTACACCCACGGCAAGCCGCCGGGTAGGGAAAATCGTACGGGGCCCGGCTTATATGTGACCTAGGCATAAGGAGGCCAAGGATTACCCAAGAGAACATGAATGGATGCCATTGTCCAATCAGGGCTCAACTACCACTGTGGGTTAGTAAGGCTGACAATAAGAAGAAATTAGACACCAAATTGAATCCCGAGACAGAATGTTTAAAAACTGTTTCACAGAATATCATGCAGCAAACCCAGGAATTCCAACAAAATTCGTCTAGGAAGGTCAGTGTTTCACAGTCAAATAGATTGACAAGCAAAGCAAACAAATATGATGACCAAAATAGAATATAAAGCAATAGAATAGGAGAGGAGCCAAGCAGCTGTCAAATAATAAAAATAACATCAATAATAATTACAACAATGATAATAATAATGATAATAACAATAATACTAATGCCAATAATAACGTTTTCTCTTATTACAGGCAGCCATCATAATGATGAACTCATCTACCACTCAGCCCTCGCAAGATAAAACTCAAATCACACAAACTCTCCTCATGAAGGCTGGAGATGTGGAATCCAATCCTGGACCGAAATGCAAACTTAAGTAAGTGATACTGATTTATATTTTCCATCTATTTGAAACATACTGACATTCTATTAATTTGTTTATATTTCTTCTTCTTTTTGTCTTTCTTCTTTTTCTTATACTACTTCTTCTTTCTTCTACTCTTTCTTCTTCTTATTATTATTCTTCTTTCTCGTCTTCGTCTTCCTCTGCCTACTCGATCTACTTCTTGGAATCTCAAAAGACTTTTAGGACGACTTAAAACTTGACTTACTTCAATTATGTTAGTGTTCGATATCTTAACCCTAAAAAGGCCGGGCTATTTGAGGTCTTAGTACGGCCGGGGGGGGGGGGGATTATGGCCCCCCATAAGATGTCGGCAGTGAAGCGGCCGATCTCCGCGAAAATGTGCACGCATGTCAAGTGAAGTGTATAGAATACTATGATAATTTCAATTTTTTGAAAAATAATAGAAAAAGAATGTCATAAAAATCACATTTTTACCCATTAATCATATATTATTCATATTTAAGCATTCTTTTTCACTTCATATAATAATTAAACCATTCTGAATAATAATACAACAAAACAAATTGGAAGAGCCAACTTATTCCTTATGTTATCCCTTGTTTTGATAATTTCTTATGTATTTCCTTGTTTTTTTAACTTATGTATTTTATTGTTTTTGTTGTTTTATTTCATTTCTTACTACAATTCAACTATTTTGACTCCCAAAACAACCACCTCAACTTGAAACAAGACCCAATGACCCATGTTGATCTGATTTTAGGAAAAATGACTTTTCCATATGTTTTGTACACAAATCACGAAAATGAGCGATTTTCGGGCTGACATGCGAAGACAAAAGGTCACGTGACCTCGTAACCATAGGTCCGATATTCAAAACAATCTTTTAAAAGTTGCGCAAGACTCGAAAGAAAAAAGACATCTAGCGGCGGGGCGCCATCCATATGCGTTCCAGAACAATCAGAAAAATCGTGGGGGGGGGGGCATAATGCCCCCCCCCCCCCGGCCTTACAAGTACAAGGTACAGAATTGTGCTGGTTTAAAAGCTATTCAAGTGGAAGAAAACAGGCTGTCAGCATAAATGGTAAACTGTCAAAACCAGGTGAAGTAACGATCGGAATTCCTCAGGGTGGGGTACTTGGCCCCACCTTTTTCCTTCTTTATATTAATGACATTATTCAAAGTGTAAAAGCTGGCTCATGTAGTATTTTTGCAGATGATGTAGCAATTTATACTACTGGTAAAACTGTGAATGAAGCTGAGTCTAAATTACAGATTTGCATCAACGAATTAGAGAAATGGTATAATAATAATAGATTAAAGATTAATATTGATAAAACTCATGTGATGGTTGTATCCTCGAGAGCTAATTGCAACCCAAATGAACTAAATGTATATTTAAATGGCACCAAACTAAAACAGGTTGATTCGGCGAGATGTCTAGGTGTCAATATTGATTGTCATTTTACCTGGCATGAACATGTCAAACAAGTGTGTAAAAGCCTTGCATACAAACTTTTCTTATTACGAAGATTAAGTAACACGCTAAACACGTCCCTGCTAAATACTTTATATAAAGCAACCATTCAACCATTTATTGATTATGCATGCTCAGTGTGGGGAAACTGTTCACTTAAATACAGTGATTATATTCGTCGCATACAGAAAAGAGCTTCCCGTACACACTAAGAAAAAATGGTGCAACTGTGCACCTTTAGGGGTTCAAACCGATGCAACAATAGCAGCACCTTTAGGGGTTAAATCCTGCACCCTTTTTAAAGGTGCAATCCTGCACCCTTCAAAAGGGTGCCAGATTGAACCTTTTGGGGGAAATGTTAGTACCCTTTATGGTTCAATCCTGCACCTTTAGGGGTGCAAACCGATGCAACAATAGCAGCACCTTTAGGGGTTAAATCCTGCACCCTTTAGGAGGGTGCCAGAATGCACCTTTTAGGAGACATGTTAGTACCCTTAATGGTTCAATCCTGCTCCTTTAGGGGTGCAAACCGATGCAAAAGTAGCACCTTAAGGGTTCAATCCTGCACCCTTTAAAAGGTGCAATCCTGCACCCATCATCGAGGAATACTCGTGACATTTGCTCGTACACATATACATATTAAACATGCATGATGTTTCTTGGTTAGTAATCATATAATCAATATATATATTGCTAAAACGTGAATGTAATTGTAACATGATCAGACAAAATAATCTATTGGTTAATGATTGCCGAAGGAAAATAAAAATCACATAATTGATGTGCATTGTCATAATTTGCTTAACAAATCATATGATAAATGTATTTTTATGTGAACACGTGGAAAGTAATCATGAATATGCATGCGATATGCAAACATTTATTTTGCACCTTTTTGGGTTGTTAGGGTTCATTTTTGTGGGAAGGGTGCAAAATCTTATATTGCACCCTTTTTTGAACCCCTTTTCTTTCAATAGGGTTCATTTTTATGTAAAGGGTGCAAACTCTTATTTTGCACCCTTTTTTGCACCCTTTTTTCTTAGAGTGTATAGTGTCGAAACATTATGGTTCACGCGATATCAGCGTCTCTAAACTATTTAAAGATTTGAAATGGCAAACTTTTGAAACTAGGAGAGATTATTTTATTAATATGCTAATGTTCCGATGTATACATGGTAATGCTCCAGTAAGACTATGTAATGAAATTGAAATGTTCTGTGATAGACATGGTTTCAATACTCGCAATTCTGACTCACTCAATGTGGTCTTACCAAAACCAAATACTGAATTATTCAAGCAATCGTTTAGATATTCAGGCCCGAAAACATGTAATTCTCTCTCAAATGAAATGCAAAATCATCATACTCTTTCTTCTTTCAAAAGTAGTTATAAACGCACATTTTTCTGAAATAAAAAAATAAGTTTGACATGTTCTGGCCCGCCGTACTTAATAATCATGATAATCGTTGATCAAAGTTTGTTTCGATTTCATTTTATGTAATATATTTATATTTATTTATTTATTGTATATTGTATTGTAGATGCTTTCTTATGCATAATATTTATATGGATTATTATATTCGATGTTCACTTGTTATCTAATTCTAACCATGGGGATTCTTAACCGTCTTTATTGTTGCTATTATATTTTTTCACTCAACAAATAAGATTCATTAATTTCTTTCAAACGAATTTCTAATATTGTGCATTTTATGCATTTTTTGACTGATGTAATGAAAAAGAATCCCATTGGTTAGCATTGGAAATGTTTAATCATGTTAACAGGTCATCGATGAAAAACAGCTTTGCTGATTCGATTGTTTTTTTTTTATCCTGTATAAATATGTCAAATAAATAAATAAATAAATATTAGGGTTAAGGGTAGTTCATGGAAGTGATGCGGAGTGTCAGCACAAACTACAACTTTAAATACTCCAAAATTGTTGACCTGATTTGTTTCCTCCTGTCTGTCTAGTTCGAGATTCGTATGTCTATGTATCAAGAGCTTTTCATTGTATGTTACTTTCAGCAAGGTTTGGGCAATATAAACTTTGCTGATATCTCAAAACTCGTACCAAGTCCTCTTCAGTCTACAAATTTAACTTTAAGAATAAGGCCTATCCTCTAGACAGTTTCACGATAGTATCAATACTGAATTGCATGAAAAAGACTCGACAGAGTCGATAATCACGATAATTGTATTTATATGTCTTTTAAGGAGTCATTCCGAAGAGGAAGAAGATTTCGATGACATCTTGAAAGACGTGGCGCGTCGCATCCCAGACAACACGAAAACAGATACTCTCGGCAAGGCCCTTGATTTTGATCCGGCCGATATTGGGAGGTACATAGCCACGAACACATGTGGTCCACATGTGACGTATGAGGGTACATTGAAGATGCTCCGCGATTGGCGAGATACCCAGACAGAGGCAAGAGAACGACCAGCTCTTGCAGATGCTTTGAGGCTGGCAGGACTTGTAAGACTGGCGGATTTCTTCATCCCGACCCCGACGATTCAAAAACTCCAAACCAGTGAGTACTCACAATTTAAAGTAATGTTATTTTTTTCAAAGTATTTCAACAAAATACTTATTTTATTTTATTTTTATTTTATTTTATGAAAATAAAAAAGCAGCTTTCAGCACATGAAATGACATATACAGTTCAACATTATAATTATGCAGTCAAAAATGTGGGATCCATTTTCTCGATTTTGTTACTTTCCTTTAAAGGGAAAGTTGAGTTCTGTTTTCAGACCGCAAATGCCATCAAAGTGCACGGTTATTGCTCTTATTCTTATCTATGACATTTCTAGTGCCCTTTAGAACCTAAAAATGCTATGAAGGTAATTTTAGACCCCAAAATGTGTGAAATTTAGCCAATACGACCATACCAATTCAGCTCCACTTTCAAAAAAATACGGTGACCGTTAATTAATTATTTAATTGGGAAAAAACAATACATGGGCCGGCCGGTTGTGCGTAATATGACCAACATGAAAATGCCAACAAAAAAAGCCAACATCGGCATTGGCTGAAATACGACGTGAAAGGCGCTATTTCGTTTTTCCAACGTTTTTTTTTTTCTCAAATTATCTAATATTTGTGGTGGTACACAATTATTAGAAATCGTTATATTTATGGATATTTTAGCCGTCTCTGAACCGATTTTGATCAAACAACGATGATGTTGTCTTTTAAATTGTATGTTCTTTCAAATTTGACACTCATTTTTTCATTATCTCACAACACAATTATGTTGAGTAGCGCCCTCTGCAACAGAACACAACTATCCCTTTAACATGTTAGTGGAATCAAATTTGTCTAAAATAAACTGTCCAATGTTTTCCTATCATTCACGTCTCAGGAAAGTACAACCATGAAGAAGATCACGAAGAATTTATCTATTATCTTGATAAAGATTTGCCTGACGTTTATATAAGAATTTTAGAAAAGTCATTATATGCCATCAGTGCCGATTTACCCTCGTTTCTCATGCGTGCAGATCAGCAAAAAACAATAAGCCCCATGTATTGATTAACAGAAGGATTACCTTCTTTTTGCGAAACAATGGTTCTGCAAAATTGCCCACTTCCATTCTTGATTAGCCCCATGACAATCCTCATAGCACGTGCAGATTGGTCTTGTACTAGATACGGTTAAATAATATTGAAGCGTTCAGCATATCTATCCCAATATCAATACCATGTACAATGTGGTACAGGGAGTCTGTTTAGCTGTGTGGCATGGCATATATTTGGCAAAAAATGCAATGGAATGCATTGTCTATAACACAAATCTAATATTCGGCAAATGTATAGACATAGGTCCATACAAATTTAGAGAAACAATATTAATTTGATTTCCTTTCTTTTTTTCATTTTATTTTTTATTTTAATTTTATTTCTAGCTCCCGATGATCTTCAACAACATGACCTACCGAAGAGTGTTGTGAAAGACATCAAAAGGTACTACAAACTGAATATGTGTACCATTCAAGCAGACCCGACCAATAATGACGTAATGTTCGAGTTCAACCGTATCTACACTGATCCGACATTGCTCAAAGAAGATAGAAACGACAACAAGATCAGAAATCAGCTGTTCTATTGCGACCTCCTCGAGACAAAAATCAACGAAGAATTGCCAAATCGATTACTAGTACAAGCTGAAGGTGGAGCAGGAAAGACGACATTCTGCTCCAAGATAGCTTGGGATTGGGCCAATGATCTTGGCTTCAAGCAGTTCAAGTTAGTTGCTGTGATTCCCCTCCGCAAGACCAAAAACAAAACAGTTGGTGAAGTTATCAAATCCTACCTATCTGACAACAATCCGTTTACAGCAGCGCAGATAGATGAATACATCCTATCCAATCAGGAAGAGGTCTTTCTGATGTTTGATGGTCTCGACGAGCTTTGGGGAAAGTTATCAGACCCTTGTCAAATCAATCGGATCATTCGCAACCTGCTGTTCATGTCTGGCACGGTCTTGGTAACATCACGAAAGTGGAGGGCGGATGAGATCCGCAGCATCACTGAACTCAAGAAAGTGTATGCGTTCATATACATTGAAGGGTTCTCAGTCGACAATGTTGCTGCGTATATCACAAAGTTCTTTAACCAAGACGCAGCTTCTTCCCAAGAACTGATCGATTTCATCACCAGCAACGATGTCATTGCCGATAACATGGCACACTTCCCGATCTTCATCGCTATGTTGTGCATCATGTGGAGGGAGTCCGACGGAAAAAGACGAGAGGCCATGTCTAAGTTGGAGACCTTTTCACAGCTGTTTGATGAGATGGTCGACTTTCTGGTAGACCATTGTGGATCCAAGGATCTTTCCAAGACAGGTCCCACTGTGGAGGAACTCCGTCAGATGATTCCCAACCATCTAAAAGCGATTGGTGAAATTGCCTTACAGGGGATTAAAGATCGACGTCTAGAGTTTCCTGAAGACACCTTTCGGAGTTGCAGAGAATCTATGGAAATCGGCTGCAAAGTTGGGGTCCTGACAAGAGAAAAACATGCTACCCCGAGACGTGAAAGACGGAAGAACCCTTGCTTACAAATGTCCATGGTGCAGTTTCCCCACAAGCTCTTCCAAGAATTTATGGCGGCCAAGTATCTGGCATCACTGCATTGTTCAGATCACGACAGATATGAGAGGATCATGGCTGACATCCTTGAAAAAAAAGAGGAGTTTCGTTATCTACTGTATTTCACGTCTGCTCAAGGGAGTGAGCATGGCCTGGACATTGTGACGCGTCTCATACTGATTGCCCAAAGAGAGGGAGACAGCTTTTTCAGTCATGAATATTCCCTAGAAAAGGAATGGATTTTCATCGTTGATGTAGCATATGAGAGCCAACACCAATTAGTAGCCAAGAAAGTGGGGAATCAACTCATGAGAAGAAGGCAAACCTTGGAGATCTCTGAGGATTGGTCAGCACATACGATATCCGGATTGCTGTTCATCAAGGACCATCTGGGTGAACTGGTAATAACACTTTTCTCTCCATTCTTAGGCAAAACCGACCTAAAACGTAATGTACATCTCATTGTATATCACAACAGTCCAAAGTTAGAATGATCTAGCTGACAAAGGCTCCAAATCTAATCACCCCCACTCCCCCAGTTTCTATATTTTCCTCATTATGTACGACAGAGGGTACTATAAATGGACTACAGCATATAATGTCATCATTCTATTTTTAATCTAATTATAGGAGTGATGTTAAATGCTGACATATGGCGCAATTTTTTTCTCTCAATTAAATTTCTAGAATCCATTATAAACAAATTGAATGTTATGGCGTGGTTGCACCAAATTTCAGGTACACAAAAAACAATATTCTCTTTTTTTCAAACCGCTTTAAAGTATTTCACAGTGTATTTCATTGGTGCTTAGCTACGATGAATAACACTTATGTGTTGAGGCGCACATATATAGTCATACATTTTATAATCAACAAACTATGCACTACCAGAAATGTTAACACATATCACATTTCTTCTAAGCTGAACAAAGTCATCAAGGTCATCAGCAGCTTCGATGTCCATTATCACATATTGAATGTGTCACAGCACTGGTTCCTAATATGTCTCTATCGCGTCATAATATTGTTTATCTTTCTACCTTGCAGGATTCCCTTTTCTTGCTAGGGCGACGTGGCCGCACAGCTTCGCAGGACCTAGTAGAATTCATCCTGTCATCGGCATCACTGAGAACCCTGATTATTGGCAAACGCATGTGTATTCGCTACCAAATTCCCGTGCAATCTGATCTACCCATGCATGCTGTCTTCTACTCAATGCTAGCTGATAAGGTACAACAATGTCAGGTAGGTTCATCAATCTTATAACAAAATGCTCGTATCAATATTTTACAATGCATAGTGTGATTTAGGTGTTTGGTTGGTACAACCTACATACAATGCATTTGCCTTTAAAAGTATTTCCCTCCGTCCACTGGCTAGGTCATGAAAGACTAACAAAGATAAAAACATTGAAAATACATATATTTGAAGAAAAATATATTAATGTAGAACATGAATATGATAAATAAATGTACCATATCTTTGAAGAAATATTATTTTCTGAATGGATTTTATTTTTAATATTAAAATATTTTAATTTCCACGGCAGATTCAGAACCTGACGATTTACTTCGCCAGCCTCCACAACCAGCCACATATATTACGTGACCTGGCAGAGTTCATCTGTCAGATGCCTCGCTTAGAGAGTTTGGAATTGCGCGGGAAGAAGCAGCTACACAGAGACTTCTTTTCGAAATGGGCTTCGATTGTATCGTCGACAAAGGTATGTCACAATAAGCCAGTTCGGAGATGGTCATGGTCAGACAAAGGCCATTGAGACAAAACTCTAAAACCCATCGGGACGACTGCTGGATAGTGTTTATACAAGTTATGTCATCATTATTCCTTTATGCACCGACGCTAAATTCTATGGAAAACAGGTGGGAGGATTTTTTTTCAAGAGGGGATAATGAAGCACCTCCATCACTCTGGCAGTGATTATTCTAAAATGTACAACGTGAAAATATCTGTGTATATTTAGGGGTCATAAGAAGTGGCTTATGAACTACAATATCCTGAGAGAATCAAATATATCATTACAACAGTTATATTTTTAACAATCCTAGCATGGCTCTCATTTTTAGTCCTTTTTCTTCTCCTTATTTCAGGATTATACTAAGCACTTGGGTCACGGCTTGCTGGGCCAATGTTGTTGTTGTTGTTGTGTTTTGGCTTATTGGCGATTAGTCAGTAATTTGACTATTGTCGCCAAAATACTTTACGGCACGTGTTATATCTCTCATTTTTGTATTTTTTAAAAATATATTTATTTCGTTTTATATTTATCTATCTTTTAAGATAGTATCGCAAAATAATATCGTAAGCAAAACATTCATGGGCTTTGTTAGTGTACGTGCAGATTATTTGTTATATCACATACACACCATACATATATATTGCATTTTGCCCCGACCCTAACATAAACAAATCTTTTATGTGGGCATGCCTTGAACCATAATGCATGGCCCTATACAGAGGAATTTTTTCCTGTTGGGGACTGGGGGAAAATGCAACGAATTATTGAAGATTTATTGCATTTTCTTTGTTTTTTGTCTTTGTGGGGGCGTCGACGTACCCTAGCGCCCGCTGCGTACAGTCGTGATTTATTGGCTAAGCAATGGCCCCAGGATCAAAACCGTGTCGATGTGCTATATAAGTGCCCTTTTATGAGGCATTATTCCCCATTACTGTCAGTTATGACTTAAGGACGTAGGTCCCCTAATTGATTAGCATAGTAGCACACACATGCTTTAGCAGTCACGCAAAACAAACACTCCCCAATTGTCATTCAATAAAATCTGAGAATGTATACTATTATCTAGATCTATTAAGAATAAATCATTGTCAAAATTATTCAATAAATTGGGGTAAAAATAATTATTCCACCATTATGACCAACAGTGTACATGGTATATGGATACACACATTAAACATATAGACTCATATAAGAAGCCACCATTATTATTATTATTATTATTATTATACAAAAAGACAAATTCAATGAAATAATTTTGAGTTGACAGAAAACAAAAACAATATACATGTATACCAAGTGAGGTAGAAAGATGATAATTGTTTACAGGTAACAATAATGTATTGTATTAATATAATTGCTTTATAGTCTCATTTATTATTATTAATATTATTATTATTATTAATATTATCATTATTATCACCATTATTATATTATTATTATAACTATTATTATGTATAGGTATAATCATTGTTATTTTATTATCGTCATCAGTATCAACCACATTCAACAACATATGTTTATCACGTCCATCGGTAACAATAATTCTATCTATAGGTGAGCACCAGAAACGCTTTTCCGTGGAAAGCATTACCCATCCCTCCATCAATTACACCATGCCTGCCGTTGAACAATTTAATAATATTAATAATAGTGGGTTCTTGTATAGTGCTCATGTCAGTCAGATTTAACCCTCCTGGCGCTCATGGGTGGAGTGTGGCAAATGTAGATCAATGTCTTGCCAAAGGACATTAGTGCGGCGGCGGGACTCGAACCGCGGACCTTGTGATCGAAAGTCCGGCGACGTATCCACTCGACCACAACACCTCTACCTATTCGATATAGATCTCTAAAGTTTAATTTGTGACCTATTATCTTCCCGGCCTGTCTGATGATTCGATACAGCATAGCGACAAGTGAGGTCTTCCAACTTTATTGACAACAGTGTGTACAATATACATTATAAAAGGGCTTGTTCATATTTCTATTGATTTAGGGTAATATTCAGAGCACAACACCTCATACCTCTCTGCGTGAGGTGATAGTAGACGACTGCACGATGCTTGCATGGCAGTCGTGTGGTGACATGTTTAACAGTGTGGAGAAGCTATCCATCTACCTCTCGTGTGAATTCGGTTTAGACTTCATCCAAAGGTAATGGATTTCTTTCTTTCTTTTAGACTGATACGTGTCCATTTGTTTGCGTATATACATATTTTCATGTTATGCCCCCCCCCCCCCGTCTCTGTCTCTCTATCTCTATAATGTGTGTGTGTCAGTAAAAAAGAAAATAATGAAGCAACCGTGGGGGATTTAAAATTGTACACTTATATATGCATATCTATGTGTGTGTTCATATATATATGTAGAGAGAAAGAGAGAGAGAGATACACGAACAGACGATAAATAATAACGAACACACTAATCCAGTTGCATTCTCTCCCTTATTCCCCTTTTTCTATTCAACCCATGTCGGTCCTTCTTAGCCTTCATAACATAATATTTAAATTGCCATATTGAAAGTTTTATTCAACTTTATGAATGAGATGATTTGTAAATTGTATTAGTTTAGTCGTTTATGATCAAGTGGCAAGTTTAGAATTTGTGCAAGATGGATATTCAATACTTGATGATTTATTTATCTTAAATAGGCAAAATTAATAAATTCAATCTTTTTCATGTAAATGGCTGTTCAGGTAGGCCAGTTTCCAGGTCATAGCCTTGTAGTATTTTCCTCATTTCATCCTTCTTCATTTCTCAGTTTCATTAGTTATTTTGCAAACCCAATTTGGGAGGACATTGCCCTCTGACATATGCCAGGCACTGCCACCCCTATATATGTGTCAACAAGTGTCAGCTTAATGGCGTAATGTCAGCTTAATGGCGTTATGGCCCTGGACACTGCAGTTATCACCAGTGACTCGCCCAAACTTCCCAGAATTTGGAATAGAACTCTCTTTGTTTTATCCTGCCTCCCAAGAAGGATGAAAACAACATCTTCTCTCTAACTCTCTTCTCTACACGACTTCTCAAAGTTCTTCATCGAAGCAACACATAAATTCGAGAACGTCTTCATACTTTGTTCCTGCATACACTTGGAACGAATCTTTCTCCAGCACTTCATTTGGAGGATCATCATTTATATATCATTTCTCTATCATTCACCCAGAGAACAATCGCTTGTGCTAGCCAAGTTAGGTTTATCTGTGGTGATTTTGTTGTGAGCCATTTGGAAAAGGTGCAATATTTGGAACCGTGTATATTATATTAGAGGATTCATTGCTGAGTTTATCAACACGCATAAAGTCGGTAAGTGGCGATTCGTTTTATATCATTTTATCTGCTCAGCGACCACTCCCGCTTCACTGGTGACCCCGACGTGATTTAAACCCGACCAACGTGCTGAGTAGCAGACATCCTTCATCAAAATTGTTTCAATTATTGTCTCCTTTCCTTCATATTTCCACTCGCAACTTCAACTGTCATCATGCCTAATGACGATCACACCCATTCTTCAACTTCTTCAACTTCTGCTAGCACTTCATCTGTCTCAAATGTTCAACTCAAACTTCCTCCTTTCTGGCCCAATGATCCTACCATTTGGTTTGCACAAGTCGAGGCACAGTTCATGACTCGAGGCATCACTCAACAGAAGACAAAGTTCGCCTACGCCATCGCCTCCCTGCAGCCTGAATATGCTCAGGAAATTCGGGACCTACTGATCTCCCCTCCTCAGGAACAGCCCTACGATAAACTAAAAGCTGAATTGGTTCAGAGGACCTCCGCCTCTGAACAAAAGAGGCTACATAGGCTACTGATCTCTGAGGAGTTGGGAGATCGAAAACCCTCGCAGTTGCTCCGCAAAATGAAGCAACTGCTTGGGACCAACAAATTGGAGGAAAACATCCTAAAACAGTTGTTTCTCCAAAGGCTGCCCACCAATGTGCAGCTCATCCTTGCATCAACTCGAGACTCCATGGATATTGAGAAGCTCGCGGATATAGCTGACAAAATCATTGAGACAAATTCTCCATCAAATTTTCATTCCATCTCCAACCTGTCTTCTTCCTCGCCTTCACACCCTACTCCTTCTCCCGAAATGCAGGAGATGAAAGCACAACTCTCTCAACTGTCCCTTCAAATTCAGGCCCTGGCAACATCCCAACCAAACCGAGGCCGCGGTCGAAGCCGTGATCGAGAGTCTCATCAAAAGCGAGACCGGCAAGCGCGAAGCCCCAGCGCACAACGCCATGCTGGCGGGGACTGCTACTATCATGCACTGGCGGTTTGGTAGCGAGGCCACTAAATGTACTCCTCCATGCTCTTTCAAAATCAAATCTACTTCTTCAAACCAGGGAAACGACCAAGCCAGCGACTAGCAGCGACAAGTCCAACTGGCACCAACCAAAATAGTCGCCTCTTCTACATTACCGATAGGAAAACAGGGATCAGATTCCTCGTAGATACAGGAGCTGAAGTTAGCGTTCTTCCTCCATCAAAGTCCGAGAAAAATCACCCTTCTTCGAAATTTCACCTGCAGGCAGTTAATCGCTCAAGTATTACTACTTACGGAGAGCGAAGCCTGACTCTCGATGTTGGCTTACGTCGAGCTTGCAGGTGGATTTTCATCATTGCCGACATTTCCACTCCTATCATCGGGGCAGACTTTCTCCATCACTTTGGTTTGCTTGTCGATGTGCGCAATCTCAAGCTCATCGATTCTACTACTAATCTATCTGTAAGAGGCATCCTTTCTTCTTCTCTTTCTATCAGTCCCATGTTTGTGAAGACAGACAGTCAAGCTGCTTACAAATCTCTTCTTGATCAATTTCCAGACATCTCACGCCCTGTCTACCAGCAGGCAAACATCAAACACTCTGTCACACATCACATCGAGACTAGAGGCCCTCCTGCATCAGCACGTCCTCGTCGCTTAGCAACCGACAGGTGCAACATTGCTCGATCTGAATTCGATCACATGCTAGAACTAGGCATCGTCCAACCTTCTAGTAGCAATTGGGCATCCCCACTTCATATGGTGCCCAAGAAAACCCCCGGAGACTGGAGACCGTGCGGAGACTATCGGGCACTAAATAGGAATACAGTGCCTGATAAATATCCTATTCCCCATCTCCAGGATTTCACCTCAGCTCTAGCAGACAAGCGAGTTTTCTCCAAACTCGATCTCATCAGAGCCTACCACCAAATTCCAGTCGATCCAGCAGACGTACACAAAACAGCCATCACCACACCCTTTGGGTTATTTGAGTTTGTGCGCATGCCTTTTGGGCTCCGAAATGCCGCACAGACTTTTCAACGCTTCATTGATGAGGTAACCCGTGGTCTACCATTTGTGTACGCTTACATCGACGACCTCCTCATCGCGAGTGAGACACAAGAGGAACATATCCAACACCTCCAACTACTCTTCGCCCGCCTCTCGAAATACGGTGTCGTCATTAACCCACTCAAGTGTGAATTCGGCGCATCTTCACTCACCTTCCTCGGACACATCGTTGATGAGAACGGCATCCGCCCTCTTCCCGATAAGGTTAAGGTGATCAACGACTTCCCTGCTCCTGATTCTCTTCGAAAACTTCGAGAATTTCTTGGACTAGTCAACTTCTATCGTCGTTTCATCCCTGATTGTGCAGCTATCACTCAACCACTGACCGATCTACTGGCATGCAAGCAGAAAAACAAGGCAATCCATCTCGACGAAGCAGCCCTCAATACATTCAACTTGGTGAAAACAGCTCTCGCACAAGCTACGCTCCTTTCACATCCTAAACCTAATGCCCCACTTTGCATTATGGTTGATGCATCAGATTATGCTGTCGGAGGTGTGTTGCAGCAACAAGTTGACGATGACTGGCAACCCATCGCCTTCTTCTCAAAACGCCTGCAGCCAGCAGAGACGAGATATAGCACTTTCGGACGCGAACTTCTATCAGTGTATCTCACTATCCGTCATTTCAAGCATGCACTAGAAGGACGGCAATTATACGTATACACAGACCACAAACCACTAACCCATGCCTTTAATGCTAGACCTGACAGGTACTCTCCACGTGAAGTCAGACATCTATATTATATATCTCAATTCACAACTGATATTAGGCATATTAGTGGCAAACACAATGTAGTGGCAGACACCCTCTCTCGCATGGAAATCAACTCTATCAAATCAGCTTCCAACATTGATTTCAATGCCATTGCCACTGCACAGGAGGATGACGAGGAGCTCAAACAACTCACTGCAACCTCGCTCACACTTCAACCTCTACCACTCCCTGCTTCTAACTCTACAATTCTATGTGACACTTCTACTACAACTCCTCGTCCTTACATTCCAGCTAAATTTCGACGAGTTGTATTCGATGCTCTTCACAACCTATCTCATCCTGGCATCAACGCTACTCAAAAACTCATCACTGAGCGATTTATATGGCCTGGAATCAACAAGGATGTGAGGAGTTGGACCAAAACTTGCTTACAGTGTCAACGTTGCAAAGTACATCGTCATACCAAGACACCGATAGGTACTTTCGCAACACCAGACGCTAGATTTGATCATGTCCACATCGATCTCGTGGGACCTCTTCCTCCTTCAAATGGCAATGCATATCTTCTCACTTGTGTTGACCGTTTCACTCGATGGCCTGAGGCAATCCCAATTCCCGACATATCAGCCGAGACCGTTGCTCAAGCTTTCATTTCGCAATGGGTATCTCGCTTCGGAGCTCCTTCAACCATCACTACCGACAGAGGTCGACAATTTGAATCTTTTCTCTTTCAAGCATTAACTCATCTTCTTGGCAGCTCTAGGATTCGAACTACATCTTACCATCCAGCATCGAACAGAGTAGTGGAACGCTTTCATCGTCAACTAAAGGCATCTCTCAAAGCCTCATCTACATCACGATGGACTGAAACTCTCCCTCTCGTCATGCTTGGAATCCGAACTGCAGTCAAATCTGATTTAGGATGTTGCGCTGCTGAACTGGTATACGGAACTACAATAAGATTACCAGGTCAGTTTGTAGCACCTAGTCAGAATGATTGTGATTTGGACCCTAGCAACTACATCCACCGACTACGAAAGCAAATGGAGAACCTCAAACCTCAGCCCATTCGTGCTCAACAGCGCAAACCACAAGTCCACCCTGATCTCACAACATGTACTCATGTATTTGTGCGTCATGATGCTGTCAAGAAACCTCTCCAACCCCCCATATGATGGCCCATTCAAAGTCATCAGACGAGCTGACAAGTTTTTCACCGTCCAATTCAAAGGAAGACAAGACACTGTCAGTCTCGACCGTCTCAAACCTGCATATTTAGACCCGCCCACCGCTACTGCGGAACCTTGTCTACCACCCTCACAGGACCCTCAACCTTCACCAGCGCCTACTATACCAACCTCTCAGCCTCTGACACCCTCTATCACTCCTTCATCTTCATCTGCCGAGCTCGAACTCAGACAAACTCGTTCAGGGAGAAAAGTACATTTCCCCAAGCGCTATGTTCAAGTTTGGCATTTCAAATGAGACATTCTTATATTTTCATTCGGACTATTATTTTTTCTCTATTATCGACCGTTTCGTTCTATTCAACGTTCTAGGAGGGGGCTGATGTAGTATTTTCCTCATTTCATCCTTCTTCATTTCTCAGTTTCATTAGTTATTTTGCAAACCCAATTTGGGAGGACATTGCCCTCTGACATATGCCAGGCACTGCCACCCCTATATATGTGTCAACAAGTGTCAGCTTAATGGCGTTATGGCCCTGGACACTGCAGTTATCACCAGTGACTCGCCCAAACTTCCCAGAATTTGGAATAGAACTCTCTTTGTTTTATCCTGCCTCCCAAGAAGGATGAAAACAACATCTTCTCTCTAACTCTCTTCTCTACACGACTTCTCAAAGTTCTTCATCGAAGCAACACATAAATTCGAGAACGTCTTCATACTTTGTTCCTGCATACACTTGGAACGAATCTATCTCCAGCACTTCATTTGGAGGATCATCATTTATATATCATTTCTCTATCATTCACCCAGAGAACAATCGCTTGTGCTAGCCAAGTTAGGTTTATCTGTGGTGATTTTGTTGTGAGCCATTTGGAAAAGGTGCAATATTTGGCAGGCGCGGATCCAGGA
>JAVYIG010013563.1:0-46545 GCA_035222895.1 Strongylocentrotus droebachiensis
GCCACAGATCCTCGAGGTGGGGGATACTTGGAAGGCATCCACACAGCATCTCTGTTGTACCCCTGATGAGAAGTGGGATAGCCCTGGGAAGATGATGCCTCTCCTTGTGATTGGACAACTGTCTGCCAATGGTTCAGTCCCATTGTCCCACAGGGGGTTTCAGCAGGCTGCAGTGCTGAGGGAAGCATGGTCTGAACATGTGCTTGGCCAAGGCCCTCCCTGTATGACAATACAAAAAAGACAGAAAAACCAATATAAAAATGTGGCAACAGTAAAAGGAATGTCAGCTCTTTTAGTACAGTTGGAAGAACTATTGACTGCTTGATTAAAAAATAAAGTTTGATTTAATAAATACTTTTCTTAATTTATACTGAGCCCTTGGTATGGAAGAATCACCCTAAGCAAATGCAGCAAATCATGTCAAAATGTTTTTTGAATTAAGACAACAATACCCACATGTCCTTGATCAAAAGCTACAGTTCCTTCCGACACAATGGTCACAATATGAGAACATTTGTACAGTTATATATAAGTACAAGTACCGGTAGGTCTGTATAGATAACAATGATGTGGATAGACTAAAAACATCCTGTTAATAAAACTATAAGTGACAATGTAAGTAAGTTCTGGTCATATGATTGCATTGTGAAAGAAACGTTGTGGAATCGATCAGAAAAGGTTGATCATCTAGCATATAAGTATCGGTGTGTACTGCAAGGTTCTGGAATCATCAAATGATAAGAACTTTTGCCCAGTCTTGGTTAAGTTACAAGCACTGTACACAGAAAGATGTCTATGGTACTACACGACAAGTGCACGATATCTTTCCGGTCCAGATATAATTATACACCAAATATATCAATTAGTAGGCCGATCCCGGCAAAATTTGTATCATCACGTACATGTATTTAGTCAAAACATATTCTTTCACATGATTTGTAATAAGAGCTTCCATTTAATTTTTTGAGCGGGGGGCGTTTCCAAAACTGATCTTTACCTTAAATTCAAAGGACCTACATGTACATGGTGAGTACTCACCTCTGTCTCCCGGCATGATCCTGGGGATTTCCCCAGTATGCACCTTGGTGGTGAACCTCTGGCAATCCATACTCCTGGAGGCTGCTCCTAACCATGGTATCAGTCGGAGGCATAGCCACAGGCCGCCAAATCTTGGGCTTGGCTGCTGGGACTGCGGATCCGTTGCTGTCTTGGAACGGGTGCTGCTGGGGACCGGGCTGATAGGGCACTCTGTAAGCAGCGTGGGTCTGCGATCCTCCAGAGCTGGGTGACTGGTGCTGGTGGTTAGGGGATTGGGATGGGAGGGTTGGGGTAGGAGGACTGGGGGGGACGGGTACGGAGGTGGGTATCCATGAGGTTGATTGTTACTTGGAGATGGGTAGGGCGGAAGATGCGGGCTGAAGCCCTGACTCTGGTTTGACACCCTATCATTGGTATAGGCTGTTGACTGATTAAGAGAATGGCTGGACATGTCATACATGCTTTGGCTTGCATGCGAAGCATCGTGGTAGTACACGGATTGGTTGGTGGTACTGTTTCCTGGATGGATAACTGGTTCTTTGGAGTGATTTCCTTGACTGGTAATTTGTGTGGGTTGACTGAATTGAACGGATGCTGAGGAGGGCTGCCACTACTATGTTCAGAGTCTGTTTCCGGAATAGTTGTTGGTTCTTGTGATCCTGGTGTCTGCGAGGTCTTACCCTGGCTATGGACTGCAAATTGAATGGAGCTGGAGTTGCTTGCACTTCTCTCAATACTGCGCGGAGAATGAGCTGTATATGGCGATGATGATCCAGAGTTGGTTATGTCGGAATAATATGGAGGAGGCTTCTGACCCGGAGGAATCTGAGATGAACTGTTACTCACACTTCCCTCAGAATTGGATTGGAGAAGCAGCCTGCATTGGGACATTATTTTGAGGTAGAAGTGGGCTACTCTGTGGTACAGAATGTCCTCTAGATTTGCTTGCATTATCTCTTGCCAGTTGCTGACTTTGGCTAGTCATTGCATGATGGTGAACCTGGGCTTCAGTCATACAGTGACCACCATTAACCTTGCTTGTTTGTCTATGTTGATTAGAAACTTGACCGAGTTGAGATGGTATTTGCTTCCCCCTTTCCATCCTATTGACATGGCTGTTGGGAACAGAATTATCAAGTTTGGCAAATTCATCAGAGATGGCGTCCTTCTCTAAATTTCCATGGAGGTGATTAAAGATTCCAGAGACATCTTCCTGGAAATGCTCAAGGGCAAAATCATCATTGTTTGATTTTGTCTCTTGTTGAAGGGACCTTCCTGCAGTTGTGCCACCTAGCATCTTTTCATAGACGCTGAAGTCTGTAATCTGCCCAAGGTTTCTCTCAATAATATCCATTTCATTATCCGAGGTGGGTACAGCAACTGTACCTTCCTCCTTCCCAACATTTTCAACCGGCAAGGTGCTACTACTCCATTTTCCTGGTCTATGTACTCATCATCTTCCTCGTATTCCTCTTCGGTATCAGATATCTTGCTCAGCTGGAGACCAGCATCTCGGCGGAGAACTAATCTTCTCTGGACGCTGTGGGAGAATAGCATGCCAACCGCCACATCACATCTCTAGAATCGTCCTTGCTCAGCTCCGAGATCTCTGGAATGGGGTTCTTTGTGATCTCGTCGTCTGGAGGAGTGATCGGAGGAACAAAGTTCCAAACTTTGTTGTCAGGACCACCCCCATAGATGTCTTGTATCTTAGACTTTACTCTTCTCCTGGAGTTGCTCCTTTTAATCTTTTGTAGATATCCTTGCCTTGTTTTGCAGCCATTATGGCTTTCAGCTGTTCCTTTCTGGGTGATGATGATGCAGGGCCTTTCCCCAAGGGGTGCTAATGCCATTCTTGACTCTTTTAGCATCTGTGTTTTCCTCATCTCCCAGACTTCTTTTACTCTTTGCCAGCCGATTGAGGTCTCTGTAGAGGGCATTCCTGACGACTTCCCTCCAGCTTCCTCATCTAAGCAAAGCTTTCTCAAGATGAGATTAGGATTGAGTTCTTTGCATGCTTTCAACTTTTGCCATGTAGCTTCCCTCATCCTCAAGAATGGCTTAGTGACAGGATCAAATTTTAGTGCGGAAGGCTTTCGACCCTTCTTCACAGGTTTTTCTTCAGGTCCTCTGTCCTTTTTACTTATTTTGCTCCTTTCATCTAGGTTCTTGTCTTTCTTTTTCCGCGCCTTGGCTCTTTCTTTTGATCCCCTTGGGATGTGGTCTTTTTTGTCCCTTTTTCATCTTTGGACCGCTGTCGTTTTGCTTTTTTATCCTTCATCTCTTTGTCCTCTTTGCTCTTGTCAGAGAGGTTCTCCTTTTTGTCAGTCTTCAAACGATTAGCTTTTTTTCTACGTTCAGTCTTAAATTCTCCTAAGTCCACATCTTGGATTGATCTGTTATCAGATGCTTGAATCTGTACCAGTTTACCAGAAAGATCTCTTACACCTTTGAGAGGTGATCTTCCAATCTGTTTGGAAGAAGGCACAGGTGACCCTTTGCTTTCCAACTTCCTCAAATCCCTGGGACTTCTTTGACCCATATGTCCCCTACCCACTGTTGATGGACTAGTCAGAATACTATCAAATGACCGGTCTAACAGAGGAGGGCGGGACTGATCTTCAGAGCCAAATTCCATATAGGATGTAGACTTTTCTGGTCTGCTCCTCTTTTGCTTTGGAGATAATTTTGCTTCAGCCTTTGCTGTTGGACGGCTTCTCTTTGCAACTTTCACAGGTTCTCTGTTTGGATGTTTGGCAGGAGATCTGGATGATTTGTCAAGTAGGTTGTTTGTTCTTCTTTGAGCCTTTGGACTTTTTGATGGGCCTTGAATTAATTTATCTGGGGAGCTTCCAGCTGGCATACTTATTCTTCTGACAACATTGGCTGGAATCTTTGGAGATTTCTCACAGGCACTGACAGCTATGCTATTACTTCTCTTTAGGATGTTTGTGGGGGATGTGGATAGTTCCAAAGGAGCTATGACCACTTTGGGCTTAGGTTTAACAGACTCTGCATACTGAAACAAAGGTGCTATCTTATAGCCAATGGCTTTATTGTATACCGAGACAGCTCCTTCCATTGGTTTGTGAGGACTGCGGATAATTCTGTCTGAGATGAATGGTTTATCATTTTGTTGCTGTTGCCTTCTAGGGCTCTTCTTTCCTCCTCTGCCACTTCCATTTTTACCAGGAGATCTGGCCGTTTCCTTAGGTACAGAACTGTCTTTGACAACATCTGGGATATCGGGCGTGTGACGATAGCTTCTCTTTGACCTTATGCCCTTGGCCATCTTCCTACTTGATTTCCCTTCCTCTTCCTTTTCACGAGTGTCCTTGTTTCCAGCATTCCCTCTTCGAAATGATGCATGAGGTTTACTCTCTTTAAAGTCTTCATCTGAAGACACACTCTGAAGTCTTGTAGATTCCTGAGATGTTCTTCTCCTGGGTGAAACAGCTGAATTGGTTCTCCTTACTCTCATAGCACTGCTGTTTGTGGCACTAGAACTTTGTTGGGGAGAATCCTCTTTCGTTGAGTTTCTCCTCCTTCTTCCACTTGATGGAGGATTGTCAACATCTTCCCCCTTAGAACTGTTCCTTCTTAATCTTGGGGAATTGCTCTTCAATCCACGTCTCTTTCGCCTTGGGCCAGTTGTTGAGGATTTTTCATTTCCTGATGGCTGTCTATGTCTCCTTTTCTTGGTATCCATAGGTCTGGGAGAGGTACCCCTTTGTAGTAACTTTGTGTAATCTTTTGGCTTTAGTGATTCAGCATACTGAAAACAAGGTGCAAGTTTGTATTCAATGGCATTAGAGTACTTCTCTAGTGGCCCCTGCAGAGGTTTCTGAGGACTACGGGACATTGTTTCAGCGCAGAAAGGAACGTCAGCCCTTTCTGATGACTTACGAGGACTCTTACTTCCATTCTGCCTCTTCCAAGCGAAACAAGCGGTTTGTGCAAACTGTTCTCATGAGAATTCTCAACTTTTCCTTCACCTTGAAGTATCTGCTTGGTCCGTTTCCCTGCTGATCTAGCAGAATTACTGGCCTTTCTTCTTTGGACCTTACCAGCCTTTTCAAAGACAGGAGAAGCTTCATTGTGTCTTCCATTCATGAGTTTTCTTGGACTTTTTGTACTTCTGGAGGCAAGTGAAAGTCCCTTCTTTTTCTGGCAGGAGCACGTTTCTTTTTAGGAGATTCTTCCAAGGGCTCTAAGGCATCACAGATATCCCCTAGAGGACCATCGACAGTCATATGAGTTTCCTGGCAATTCTGTCGGCTGCTAACGGCCTTTCAGAACCCACGTCACTGTCTTGCTTGCGAGGACTCTTTGTGCCTTGTCTGCCGCTACCAACAAGTGACTTTGATTTGTCTTTCCTTTCACCTGTAAACAAAAACAAAGAGTGACATGTAGGATTATGTTCAAGGACTGTTCACCATATATACAAGCTTACCTACATGTTTCTATTGTGTTTAACTGATGTTTCAATATCTATAACAAGTCTGACAAACAAATGATTACAAATATAGAAGAAAAGCCTCCATGTTAATTATCTGCAGATATGGGTAGAAGGAAAGAAAAAAAGCTGGAAAAACAAAGGCTCGTATATCAAGTATTACAAGGTACAAAAATGTGAGGCGCCCCTACTTTTAGAGGTGTTTTACTAAATTTAATGTGAACTAGGTTGAACGCATAATTTTTTAAAAAGCCTGTCTGCACTAGTTGGCCAGGAGGGATAAACCACCCTGCTGGGCACCGACAGGTGGTTATCTCATCAACTCAGCTCTCAATTAACATAAGAAAAAGAGGATCATGGGGGACCAACGGACACCGATTAGGCATTGTTTGTTACATAGAGGGCGCAAGTAGCTACAAGTAGTGCAGTGGGGCTTTAAATGACACTGACCTTCCCCCGGATTGATGTCTGAGCTTCCATCTAGCTGAGGTATTGCCACATCCCCACTCTGGCCTGACCTCTGGCTTGACCTCTGAGATGCTTCATCCCCTGCTTCCTCTATCTCACCAATGAGCTCATTCAACCTATGGAGGCAAGCAGACAAGGGGATAGCAAATGAAAGAAAGAGGAATAAATGATAGAAACACGATCATATAATTCTGCTAAAGCTAAGAAGGAAACTTGGATGGACAGTCTGCAGAAAGAAGTTGTTGAAGAGAAAGGAGTGAAAGAACTGGGAGTGGTGCTAATAGAGAAGGCTAGGAACCGAGGGTTGTGGAACAGCATGATCGCCAAAGTCTATCGATATGGCACTTAGAGAGAGAGAGATACCAGTATCGAAAGATCATATGAAGACCACATTTGTTGTTCCCCTTGAAACAATTTTTCTCATTAGAAAACCTGGTCATTCATCAAGAAGCATAGGTCTACAAAGACCACTTTTGCGGCTTTCCTCAAGTTTTCCTCAAGTGGCCTTACTCTTTACAGTGCTCACATCCATCATGCCATGACGCTCCTGGCGTTCCAATATTATTACTCTGGTTATAGCTAAGCGGCCAAATACGTGGTGATCTGGCATAACCTTTAGCCATCAAGAACTGGATGGAGAGTGGCATATGTAAATGAAATTCTTGCCAAAGGATGCTAGTATCATGTTGGGATTTAAACCCCTCATCCTCTGGACTGCATTTTAAGTGAATGAACTATTATACCACAAAAACATTTAAGACACTATACATTTACAACATTTAAACAAATTTGTGAAGTTTTACATCACTGCATCTACTGTTGTTTTACACAGACATGGCTTACTGCGTTGTTGGCGAGCAAGGCTTAATTAAATGCAAATTCTAGTTAATTTGTCCTTGTTTTTAAAGGATGACCACAAAAAATATGTTCTTGGTGTTTCAAGTTAAGAGATGATATCTCTAGTAGGCTTAACTCACTGTGCACTCTGATTGATATCAGCTGGTTGTCTACTTTTTCTGCTCTTATCTTCCTCAGCCTGTTCTTCTTCCTCAAGCTCTTCATCTAAAATAATCCAGGCCTGTGACATCTCCTTCTCCGCCTGGGCCTCAAGCTCAGGACTGTCCTCGTCATCAGAGTCGGATATATCTGATGGTGATAACAAAAAAGAAACCCAGCACACTTATAGTAATCTTAGATGCTCATCTTTGTCATTATCATCATCATCATCATCGTAATCTATATCACCATCATCATCTTATTTTTGAACTGCTTTTGTCCTGCTCTTCAACTACATTTTCATCATCATCATCAACATCATGATCATTATTATTATCAATACCAGCTTCATCTTAACCATAATTTTCAGCACAATCATCATCTTACCTTCGAATTGCTTCCTCATCATCATCAATATCATCATACCTATACAATTATCACCAAGATCAACATCACTACGGTCATCATCATCTTCATTGTCATCACCATCAACAACAACATCATCATCATCATCATCATCATCATCGGTACCAGTACCTTCTTCTAAATCATCATCTTCAAGATCATCACCACCAACGTCGACATTATTATCATCCTCATCATCATCATAATAACAATAATATATTACATTTTTAAGGTGCTAACTCAACCTGAAAATTAAACGTCAAGGCACACATCATCATCATCATCATCTCCGTCATCACACTTACCGATGCCAGGAGGTTTTGGATATCCCCTGGAGCTTTGGGTGCTCATTCTCCCAGATAGTACCAGGTCTTCTTCCTCCTCCTCCTCATGAACAAGATCTACCAGAAGATTAGCAAGCTCTTCATCACAGGTATCTGCATAAACAGCACGAGCAAAATTATTAAAAAAATTACTTATGATGATTAACTTACTCTGTTCACATTGATGTATATTTCATATGTATTGTAATTTGTAGGTTTATTTATAATTTGTTGTTTCTTTTAATATTTAATTGTTTATCATTGTATTTTGTTTGGTATAGAGCTTAGAGACTTTGATGGTAAGCGCTTTATAAGCACCGTTTTTATTATAATTATTAAGCAAAGAGACTTTTGTCTCAGAACATGAGGGGAATTTATATTTCACCGAGATGCACATTCCAGAATAATCTGTACCTCAAGAATGCAAAATGAATCAACACAATGTAGTTAGGTCCTGTAAGGTTGTTACTGACCCCTTGAGATCCTACAGACGAAAATTGTCATGTTTTTCTGTCTTGTGTAACTCTGTTGAGCTCAATGTTTAAAAAAAAAAAACTTATTGTCACACCTTCTATCAATCTAGTCCTTTGCCCCCCCCCCCCCCCCCCCCAACATTCTCCTTTTACACTGCACTTTTGCAAACATGGTGTCCTACTCCATACCTTTTAATCTCATAATGCATCCAAAGAAGCTTAGCTACTTGCGCCCTCTACATAGCCAACAATGCCTAAGCGGTACCTGTTGGTCCCCCATGATCCCCTTTTTCTTATGTTAATTGAGAGTTGATTTGATAAGATAACCAACCACCTGCCAGTGACCATGCAGGGAGGTCTAATCCCTCCTGGCCAAAAAAGTGCAGATAGGCTTTAATAGCAAGTAGCAAAGGTGAAACAGAATGTTACAAACCAAACCATTTTAGACCAAACAGGTAGTTTGAGAACGTTTTTTTTTAATATAATATGGCCAAGCCAATGCTGTACCTTGACCCTGCGATTGTGACAATCTCTGTGAGGCTTCCAGGATGGAGTAGACCAACTCCTCGTTGACGACTGGTGCAACATCACCGCTGAAGCTCTGCCTCTGAGAGGGCTCACTATCTGCTGAAGACAAACAAATGACCACCAGTCTCTAATTTTAATACTTAAATATGTTTACACAACTGTCATATCATTGATGAATAAAATGTAACATTAATAAAGAGGGGGAACAGGTGTGTTCAATAATTAGCCTGAAAACAAGCCAGTGTTGAACCCTATCTTGTATATTAAAAGCCAGGATGGCATTAAGTTTTTGTAAAATTATAGGAGTTAACTGCCTTTTGCCTCTCAACAAACGACATATGCTGCACCAAAGGAGGTCTGAAATGTTGAAAGAATTGAGAAATGACAGATGCCAAAATCAAGGAATCACCTGAAATGTGGGCACCCTGTAAAAACCTATTTTCTCTTTTAAATGGTTACTGTAAAACCAAAGAATTTAATGATATCAACTTGTTGTGAATTGTAATCAACAGCTTTTTTCCACAGCAAAAGTTCAGTGTTGTGTCAGATGTGATGCCTTTTTAAAAATCTTTATTTTTGTAATGCTTTCATAAATCAGAACCACTCGCAGAGTTCGCACGCTATTTTGTTTGACGGTAACCAATTCTGTAGGAAGGGTGTATGCAAGATTTTCATCATCTGGGGAGTGTTTCACAAAGACTAAGATGGACTTTAAGTTGGACTTAACTATGGCAGGCCATTCATGTTACTGTTTGCTCTCCCCATTTACTGGCATCAGTCTCTCAAGGGATGTACAAATCATTGTCACAAATCTACAGAATTTAAATTTGTTGATAAATTCATTATTGAAGGAACCAAATTATGAGAGCAAACACTGGCATGAACAGCCTGCCATAGTTAAGTCCAACTTAAAGTTGATCTTAGTCTTTGTGAAAGACTTACACTTACACTTGTTACACTTCTCAACATCAATTTTAAGAATATGTTCAATACTGCATCATACAAAGGAAGATGCACAGAATTCTGAAGAAAGATTACCTGGATTTTGTGAGTAGTGATATTCCACTTCGTTAGCAGGGGTGCAAGGGATGCTTATCTGGGAGGGTGGCATGACCTCTTCACTACTCTCTGTGTCCATGGGCTCATCTTCACTGCTAACAACTTGACCCTCCCTATGTTAAAAATGGAATGAGCAAACATGCATGATGCTTAAGAAGGAATTTTTGTTTTTATGGTAAGTAAGATATCCCTGGAAGCATAATGGAAACTGGATCTGGTGGATAATTGGTTTGCCGCTATAGACAAGCCTCCAAGTACAGTGAAACTTGTACTATAAAACCTAGGTAAAGGAGCATGTCCATATATCAAACTACCACAATAAATTTAAAATGAAACATCACTCTCGACCATTATCTTTATTATCCTTTTTACCTGATCATCATTTTCAACATGATTGTCAATATTATCATTGCTATCATCATCATTATCATCCAAATTATCCTCCTCATCATTTTAGCATTAAAGGGATCGTTTAACAATGTTAAATCTGAGATACACGGCCCTACGCGTTATCAGTGTCTGTGATATGGTTTAATATTGAAGCCCTAAAAAAATTGCGCTTCAAAATGATTAAGAAGTGCCTCAAAAAAGTAAAAATCTTTGAGTGACCGGTTTTACCATACTCTTTTTCCTCAATAGACTGTAGTGTTATGAAAACCGTCAGGCGAACGGTTTTCAAAATTTGTAATTCCAATCATAAATATCTTGATAACCAGACAGGCGATCGGCCTGTAAAAGTCATGGGGTTCCTGACTGACCTAAAGGTTTATAATTATCATTGCTTCATGAGCTAAATCCTGAATTTTGTTTCAGAATCTGAGACAAAGTTACCGGATCCCTTTAACATAAACCCCACACTCATTATCGACATCCTTTTCTAATCCTGATCATCATCACCACAATTACCGTAAATATCATCTTCATCATCATCATCATCACCATATGCATCATCATCAACATCAACATCAACATCGTCATCTCCACATGAGCCATCATTTTTGTTTAACTAGCATCAAAGGAAATTAGACATACCGTATATGAACTTCAGAATCACTTACATTTCCTGCAGATCTTTAACTTGCTTCTCCACAATCTCCTGTAACCTTGTCTTCCACTTCTTCTCTGCACTGAAGAGTGGAATATCTCCCCGTTCTGAAATTAAGAATCATTGACAAAAATGGAAAAGTCATAAAAATAAGCGATTTCATGTTTGACATAACATGGAGTTATTAAAAGATGAGCTTACAGGAATTATGATGAGCTTAAGAATCGTGAAAATGGAAAAATGATCAAACTAAGTGATTTTTTATTTGACATAACATGGATTTATTAAAAGATGAGTTTACACCCACTGTATCTCAGAGTCACTTAATATCTAAAGCTCTTTTAACTCTGAAGATCTCAATCATACAAGAATCATACCCTAACATTTTAAAGAATCTTTTTTCCCTCTCTTAAATCTCTTCACACTTTCTTTATTTCCTTGAACGTTTGTTAATGTATTTTCTTTGGCTCATTTATAGATCCGTACAAACTATGGTCTTTCATTCAAACTGAAAGAATCTACATTTCTCTCTCTCTCTCTCTCTTTCTCTCTCTCTTCCTCCCTCCCTTATTTTATCCTCCTCCTAAATCTCTTCCCACTTTCTTTATTTCCTTGAACCTTTGTCAATGTATTTTCTTTGGTTTTATAGATCTGTACATACTTTCTACATTTCTCTCTCTCTCTCTCTCTCTTTTTCTCTCTCTCTATCACACACATACACACCCACAAGGCTTTTTACCTGGTGATGATGGAGGAAGAAGTTGATCCATCTGATCGAGCTGTTCTCTCCTCTGTTTCTCATCCTCCCAAATACCCACCAGACCTGGGTTCGTCTCAGCATTATCTAATACGATAATAATGCAAATTTAAAATGTAAACTGTACCATGTTGCCACACTTGCTCTATCTCCCATTTGTTTAAGCACATGCTACAGATGCTGTCTAAGGCCTAATGCAAGTAGTAATTTATAGGCAAATAAAAAATGAGCTGTTGATCAGTTTCATTTACTGATACACCTGTCAAACAAAAAGTTCATGTACTGTATACATATATACAAGTTTTCATACATGTATTTTAATTGCCTTTCCCTGTTGTTTAGCCAGATTCTGTAATTCAACAGAAAATATTTACAAATTGTGCACAAATCTTTCCAAATTTCTGCTAATTTCAATGATACATATTTCAGAAACTATAAGTATAAATCAAAAAAGTCATGTGCTAAGCCACACAATATGAAAATGTGTAACTTGTCGAGTTGATACACATGTCCATATGACTGTAATAATCTGAAACACTAAAGGTATAATAATTTGGGTCTGCTAATAGTAAAGCATTGTGCATAGGCCAAATGCTAATTTGTAAAAGGGGGTTTTCCCTATGTTTGTAAAAGGGGGTTTTCCCCCATTCCCCCATTCCTCCTCATCCTCTCACCTTGCAGGTCCATCCTGTTGAGGATATCGGCAGCTACACCATCCACCTCCAGCTCGGAGCAGCTCTGCCTCTTGACATCCTCCCCGAGCCACTGGCAGGATGGGATGTTATCCTCCCCCCAGACCTGGGTGCAGACGCTCATGCTGCCGCTGCTGCTGTGGCGGCGTCGCAGGGGGGTGGGTGCTCCTGCTAGGCTGGTGTCTTGGAAGCCTGAGGGGGTTTAGGTACAGATGTAAGGAAAATAAATTTCCCAGTAAACATACTACCAGTAATGCATTGATTTATGGGGAATATCTAGAAAGGGAAAACATTCATAAGTTTCTACATAAGGTATTTGGTATTTCCCTTCTTATATTCTTAAAAGGTAATCATATAGGTATACACCCCAGAATATTCTATTGAAATAGAATCCAAAAAAATTCTTACTTGTGGATGGTTTGGGTGAAGAAGGCTTTTGATTGGATGAATCTGTTGCCTCCTCTGGCCTCCGAAACTTCACTGCAGCTAGGTTCAGCATGTTCATTCCATACAGGTTGTAGTCAATCAGAAACTGTCAATTTGCAAAGATATATGAAGGGAAGAAGAACAAATTAATTTTGTAAAATAGCCAACAAGTTCTGATAATTTTATATATAATACTGCTTTTAAATCTGGCACCACCCTTGTAACACGTTTATAATGCTTCATAATCCAGTGCATATACTGTTACATACACAGATTATTTCAAAGTTGGGCTCGTGATATGGACATTCTGAGATATAGATGAGAACATAAAAATGAATAGCATATAATTGATATTATTGTAATCTACGGCTCATAAGCTTTCCGTTGATATGTAACTCATCCGTTTCATTTTTCACTTCCGACAAGATCTTTAACTTGTAACCGTAGTTCAAGTTCAAGTTCAAGTTTTATTTTCCACATTCCATTAAAAACATAAATAATATGCACAATATATCAATACATTACAGTAGAACGAAAATGTGGAAGGGAACCACATAGGCCATTGGCCTTTCGAGGCAAAACCCTTACAAATATAGAAATTGAACAATATGTACTACAAGCACAGAACATAACTTAAACAAACCAACAAGGTAAAATCAAACAGAATATAAACGAACAACCTAAGTGCAACAAACATTATAAAAATATCAATTTCAATATTCATGAAAGTAGGAGCTAATAATATTTGTTCTATATTTTCTTTTCAAAGAGTTAAGTGATGGGCAATGTTTACACGAAATTCCTCACCTGAAGATTGAAAGGAACATGTGATTCATGAGGCTGGAAGATCTTGTTCATGACAGCACCATTCTGAAGTAGCTCAACAGCCCTGAGATGGGTGATACAAAGTAAACAATAAGAATAAGAATGCTACCCAGTTTGCAAGCTGACATGGCAAAAGTATCATTTGATTCATTTCAATCAAACATATCTGCTTACTAACAAATTCAAACTTATGAATGTTTTTTTCCTGGGAACCTAGTGACGAGTTAATTCATTAACCTGTAATTGATAACTGGACTACAATACTTGGAATCCATCCATCTGCATACATTACTTGTTGGTATGTTTTGGGTTGTCAAGAACAGTATGCATAAAATTTGAATATGTTAACTAAAATGGTCTATTCCGCAGTTCAGTTCAGTTCAGTTCCATTCAATTCAATTCAATACATTTCAAGTGAACTGAAAAAATATATAATTTCTTCTTAGATGAACTTAAAATAACTCTAAAGACTAATAGAATGAGGAAAAGGTTATGAATAACGTGTCTCTCTCTATTATGCAAAATATACAAATCCTAAATTCATGACATCAGGTGGCAATGAAATCTTAAATCATTTTGTCTGCAATCAACGAGTTCCCTCATCCTTTTCCTTTGTATACCTAAGGAGTAGATGGTATTCCACGAATTTACTTTAAGCTCCAATATTCTTACCTCTTTCTGATAGCAGGATTGTAGAAATAGATTTTCATAAACTGCCTCTCTGACTTGTGGTATCCATAAAGAGGTCTGAAATTATCAAATAAATGTCTATGAATAATATGACAGATGGGATACATTACGGGAAATATTCTGATCACTTCTTAACATCATATCAATTAATTTTAATCAGTGACTTGAATAATGAATGTTTTCAAAGACATCAGTGCACTACTTTGAATTATTAGATTAATTTGAAGTGTAAAATATTGATTATCAATGTGTTATTTTGATCTGAATGTATTATAACCTTTTACAACAATGTAAATTGATTAATAATTATAACATTTTGTGAGAACAAAAGAAAGGAGGGCATGCACAATAATTAATATATCATCAGTAAAGATATAATGTATATTTCCTTTATTCATATCAAACTTAACAATATGCAAAATATAATATTCAAACAAATCACTAACTGCCATTACAAACTAAACCAAACTAAAATTGGGTTATTTGTTAACCCTAAATCTTTGACAAAGTAAGGCAACGTGGGATCCGATGACCAGGGTTAATAGTATATCTGTAAACCGCTTTTAGAGACATTGTATTAAGCGCTATAAAAGCGGAATATTATTATTATTATTATTTTCATCATGATGGAGACAGGATACTTACATGCCAGAGACCAGGGAGATCTTAAAGACATGCTGGACAGTAGACGAGCCCTTCCCTTGGGCCACCTGCAGGGCAGTGTCCAGACTGCTGGCCATCCGATGGAGGTAGCGGTCAGTCGGCTGGGAGCCATCGTAGGGGATGTAGATGTAGGGGAAGACTCCATGGACATGCAGACAGGTCTTCTGGCCTGTAGGATGAATGTTTTTTCATATGATATTCTGTTAATATGACTTCTGTTTTTAAATATAAAGGGTTTAAAAATATGTACCACTTGAGTCAGCTTCAATATTCATTATTAATATTTTCCTTGGTCAAAATAGAAAATGCAACAATTACTTACACTATTTCCGGACTACTTCCAATTTGTATCAAATGTACAGGGTAGTAGAAATAAGAGTTAGCTATTTTCTAGAAAATTCTTTGAGAAATCACAACTTGACTTAAGATGGAAAGGCTTACACTAAACGCAAATCAAACAATTCGTCGCTGTTTTCACGAAGTGACGGTAGTGAAAAAAAATTGCATTCACTTTACGTTACGATTTTCCTCACTACCGTCACTTCGTGAAAATAGGGACGAATTGTTTGCTTTCGGTGGTTATTTCAAATAGCCTACTACAGCTCTGTAGATTTCACAAAAAGTAATAATAATAATAATAGAGAATATTTATAGGCGCATAATAAATGGAAAATTTCTCTATGCGCTTTACAATCATAACAAATTTGAATATAAAAACAACATTAATACAACAATAAATAACAAAATAGATAAACAAATGACCAAAAATATTTATGGGAAAGTTAACCAATGCACCTATAATTACACCTACATTGTAAGTAAAACTAATTGACATTACATCAAATTCAACAAACAGACACTCATCATGTCGAATCAGCCTCCCAAGTAGTTGATATCCATTGAATATTTACTTACCAGATGGAGTAGAGCCAAAGACCCTGATCACTGGGACCTGCCTGACCTCTGACCCCCTGAACTCTGAGAAGGTCACATCCAAATCTTCAATGGGGGGTGACTGGTAGTGGTTGAGGGTCACAATCCGAACAGAAAACATCTTGCCTGGTAGACTACACGTACATGCAGCTATCAATCATCTCTCGTCCTAATGGAGCAGTGGGCAAATAAAATAAAAGGGAGATGTTAATGATTTAAATGCGGGACTGCAATACTTATATGTATAGTTACTTGCACCCTCTATATAGCAAACAATGCCTAATCGGTGACCATTGGTCCCCTTTTTTAATCGAGAGCTGATTTGATGAGTTAACCACCTGCCAGTGAGCACGCAGGGAAGTCTAATCCCTCCTGGCCAAACTAGTGCAGATTGGCTTTAACTGTAGGGAGAAAGCTCCTAAAGTGCTCTTGAGAACTGAAATAAGGCTCTTTTGAAATTTATAAGATTACATAAAAATAAGCAATCTTTTTGTTTTCTTTCTGTGTAATACATCAAATTCCCCAATAGAGAGTTTCTGGAGACAACAACAAAACAGTGTTTGACATTCTAATGGGGATGTCCAAAAGGTAAAATAATTGTTAATCTGGTGTAATATCTACATCATATCAAATTTAGAGTGCATTGGACATCAGACACAAATAAGAAAGTGAAGAGAAGCAAGAATTCAAAAACAGAACTAAATCAAGAATTCAAGATAAACTTTTGACAAGCAGTATGAAAACGATAATAGCAAATGTTAACTAGAGTATCCTTAAAGTGCTTGGTGATAATATGAAATTTGATATCAATATCATACTTCATATTATCACTAAACTAAAGCAGGTGTAATAATGTTTGATTAAAAGGAAAAGAAATTTAAAAAAAGGGAATATAACATTTAAAAAGAACATAGGGTCTAGATCCCCAAGTAGAAAATGGAAAAAAGGTGATCATCATCATCACAGACAGGGTCCACAAGACACAAAATCACCCCTCGAAGAACAAACATACTCTATTTACAAATGTAAGAGGCCAGTACTCAAATTACTGGAAGAAGAAAAAGGAGAACATTCAATTTCGTCAAGATGAACAAATATTGATGAAGAAAAAGTTGATGTTAATATGGCTTAAATGATAGGGATCTCAATCAAATAAATTTGTATTAGACATGTTGATTACATGAAAAACCATTACAAATGATAAAGTCGTAATCAGTTAATAATTAATCACTCTCTAGTCTCTACTATTAAATAGTTTGATACGCATCATCATTGATTTTATGAAATTGAAATTAAGCAAAACACCATTCAATTCGAATCATTCAGTTATGTTATAAGGGGATTCACTAGGTACAGACAGGAAGGATTAGATCTCAGACAGGAATTGGGTTAAAACACCTTTAATAAGGCGACAACGGCCTAGAAACAACAATCAGAATATTACAGACAACAGTCCATTTTCTAGTCTCTCGATCACGATCCCGATCATCTCGGTCTCGGTATCGGTTCAACGATATCAATCCCTATACTCTCCCCCACCAAAAATACCCTACGGGTTTTTTTTTTTTAAATATTATTTTTAACATTTCCAAACTGCTCATAAAACAAGCCAAATCTCGCCCGAGACATATACACGTGAAGCAACAATATCGCAACCAAGCGCGCGTACAGACAAAACATACGACCACCAGTTCTCTTAATATGCTGTGATCGCTATCGACTGTTTTTATGTTGAGTTCAGGATAAATCTATATATTCAGTTCGCTTGTCTGCGCAAGATACCATCAGTACCCAAAAATGTACACTGTAAGAATAACGAACACCGCACCCCAAAAGGATAGCTTTTCCCCGCAAAACAGAGATGCAAAGTGCATAATGTCAAACACCAACAAGAAAAAACTTCCAATACAGATTATCGTCTTAACCTGTTCAAGCATATCCATGAATACCTTTTAAAAAAAATCAAAATAAGTAACACCGCACCAGCACAGCTGAGTGCTCTTTTGTTTGATTTCTTTCTAAAAGAAATAACTCGTAGACAAATTTGTAATTTAGCCCTACCTACATGGCTACAGTGTAGGATGTATGTCAACTAAACATACTTCATATCCTCTATTAATGTAAATCCGGTCAGCAGGTCCGGCAAAAAACATTTAAATATATATAACAATATATATACATATTGTTATACCCGATTTCGGGTCAGATATAGTGTTTACCAAAGTATACATGTAGGATGTTAGCGAAACTAACAGCTGTATATGTGTAAATTATAAACTACACTCAATTGGTAGTTCTTCTGTTTCGTTTATCTTTTGGAACACAAATTCTGTGTATATACTGTATAACAATTTCATGTGCACAAAAATTCAGTGTACATGTATAACTCTTAGTAAAACACTAGATGCAATGATAGAAAATTCACAGGGAATCACAAGTTTATATACAGTTCCAATTTTCAACAATTCCCAACCGGTTGTATTTATCCTTTAACTGTAAAGATAAGGATCCGACATGTTAATATTAGTCATCAAACACTTCTGAAGAGTGCATAATTCTGCATGAGCCAGAAATAAAGCACATGGGTATGCACCAATAAATGGTTGACATTAACATACAACATCAGTTGAAATAAGAGTCTGTTAGAATCTATATTAAGAGTCCAGATCAATTAAAACTTAGCGTCCATTTCGTTTCCATCGCGATCCATAGCCCGAATGTGACAGTCCCGCTCTCGACCAAACTGCAATCTTACTCGGCTATAGAGGTAAGTCAATGTAATCGCGGGTCGCGAACTTTCAACCAGTCCTGATCCAATATGTCACAAAAAGCGACAATTTTTTAACAGTGTTGGTAACATGCGAAGTCTATGTTCGAAGTAATTAGCACCCTTTCAATTGGTCCACATGAACGATGCGAGTCACCTTCTTGTTGGCAGCGTTCACCACAAGGAAATTCACTGGGGTTAGTTTTTTCTGCACAACAAACGGCCCAGTCCATCGTGGTGCTAGCTTAGCTGAGAAGTTCTTTTTCGCATTTGACAGAGGTTTAGTCTTCACCATGACTTGGCTTCCTTCAGTGATGCGGCACTCATCACGGCTCTGGTCGTAATATTGTTTGGAGCTACTAACAGCGCGTTGACGATTGTGTGCGATTTCTTCTTGCGTAGGAATGTCTTTGTTTCCCTCAGTCTGCAGGCGGTTAGTCAAGGGAGAAGCCAAGCGCCGTCCAAACATAACTACTGATGGTTCTACACCAAGTGTGTCATGACTACTGCTGTTCAGGGCAAACGCGAGTTCAGCGAGATGAACATCCCACTGTCGATGATCAGATCCGGTGTAAGCTTGAAGCATGGCCTTGATGTTACGATTCACCCTTTCGACCCAGTTCGTTTGGGGGTGATATGGCGTGATAAAGATCTGCTCTATCCCCCAGTCTGTGCAGACAGCTCGCAGAACCTTCCCTCTGAATTGGGGGCCATTGTCCGAGAGCAGGGCTCCTGGAGGTCCATATCTGCAGAACAGCTCCCTCACTAGAGTGGTTGCAACCGACTGGCTGGTAGCTGACTTCAAAGGCAGAATCTCCACAAACTTTGAGAAATGGTCGACAGCCACCAGAATATACTCATGCCCAGCATATGACTTTGGTAAAGGCCCCATGAGATCTACACCAACCTTTTCCCAAGGCCTCGAGGAGGTACTAGACAGCATCTTTCCTTGACGTCTCTGGTAAGAAGGCTTTGTTTGAAGACAAACCTTACAACTGCGAATAAAGCTTCTTACAGACTGCGACATACCACTCCACCAGAGACCCATTGACTTCAACCTTTGAAGTGTCTTCTTTCTCCCAAGATGCCCAGCTATTGGCTTGCAATGACACTCAACTAACACTGCATTCTGAAGCACCTTCGGGATAACTACACATTCATTCTTATACAACACCATTTCCTTCAAACTGAAATCTGAAATCTTCTGAACAGGACCTTGATCCTCCCCACCACCATTCTTTTGCTTTTCAAGGATCTGAATGACTGGCAAAAGATCTGGGTCACTCCGTTGGGCCCTCAGGACAGAATCCTTTGTCAAATCCAAAGGAAAAACGACTTCATCCGTGGCCTCTGACTTGCCAACACAAGATGGGCAAGAGTATTTGTCTACATCCTCCGCCTCTTGAGAACCAATATGGACACAAACCTGGTGATACCACTTATCACAATCATCACATTGTACCCAACCAACCGACTCATCATCTGGGGAAATGCAATCACTGGCCGCACATAAGTCCTTTTCATGTCCGCCACAAACTTGATTCGACAAAACCCTGCTTACAACTCCCACCAAAGGGGCAACACCTTTCTCAGGAATCCTAGATAGTGCGTCCGGGACATGATGCTGCTTTCCAGGCCTATATATCACCTGAAACCGAAAATCCTGAAGCCTCAGAATCCAACGTGCAAGTCGCCCATTTTGCTTCTTCTTCCGAAATAACCAGCAAAGTGCCTGGTGGTCCGTTATAACACGACACTCTCTACCTTCTAGATATGGCCGCCATTTCTCTAGGGCCCATACTACAGCCAAACACTCCTTCTCAGTAGTACTATAATTCCTTTCTGCAGCAGACAAAGACCGACTTGCATAGGCGATAGTTCTCGTCCCAGACGGTTGCTGCTGGATCAGGACTGCACCGACCCCAACATTGCTGGCATCTGTGTGTACAGCAAACCTGGATTCTTCATCAGGGTAGCCTAATATTGGCTCAGTGAGGAGGCTCTCCTTCAAGGCCTGAAAAGCACGAGTGCAGTCAGCAGTCCAATTCCAGGGAACACCTTTCTTCTTCAATCCATGAAGGGGTGCAGCAACATCTGAGAAGCTAGGAATGAATTTCTGATACCATCCGGCCATCCCAAGGAACCTCTCTAATTCCTTGATCGACCTAGGTTGGGGATAGTTAACAATGGTAGACACCTTCTCGGGGTCCATCTTGAGTCCATTTGAGCTGACAACATGCCCAAGATATTTCATTTCTTGGCAGGCAAACTGACATTTCTCAGTATTTACGGTCAGACCCGCTTGTCTTAAGCAACAAAAGATCTCCTGAAGATCAGAGATGTGCTGTTCAACATCCGGAGAGAAACACACAATGTCGTCCAAGTAGACATAGCAATTTCGCCCTATCAGGCCATCAAGCACCTTGGACATCAACCGTTGGAAACTGGCAGGACCATTCACCACACCGAAAGGAAGGACCTTGAAGTGGAATAGACCCCTATGACAAACAAAAGCAGTCTTCTCCTCATCCTCACCTGCAACGCCCATCTGCCAGTATCCACTGCGCAGATCTAATGATGAGAAAACCGAGGCACCATGCAGAGAGCTCAAAATGTCATCCACTGTAGGCATGGGGAAGGCATCAATCTTTGTCACTGTATTCAATTTCCGGTAATCGACACACATCCTGTACTTCCCGTTCTTCTTAGGAACCATCACTACAGGAGCGGCCCAAGGTGAATCTGAAGGCTCAATCTTCCCCATGTCCAGAAGCTTATCCAACTCTTCATCAAGAGCTTGTCTTTTCTCAGGACTCACCTTGTACGGGTGAGAGCGGATGGGGGAAGCCCCTCCTACATCAATTCTATGAATAGCCATGTTCGTATGACCAGGTACCTCACTAAACACAGTTGGGAAGTCTTGAAACACCTGATCTAATTTCAGTCTATCTGTTTCAGTTAGATCAAGTTTCTTCATCTCATCCTCAGCGTGGAGATAAGTATCGACTTCTTCTCCAACATGTGACATCTCCTGCCCTCCATTCAATGAGAACTTAACTGGCCGCTCATTGGCCCCATTACTACTTGTGCTATAACTACGACTGCCAAAATCTATGATAAGTTTCACCTTTTCGGCAAAGTCAGCACCAAGGAGGACAGGTACTGGGAGCCTACCAACCACATGAAAGACCTCAGTCGCAGTGCTGCCTCCTAGACCCACTTGCAGGGATGCTAAACCATCAGGCACTAAGGCAGTTTCATTGATCATGCCTAACACCCCTTCAGTTTCACGAGTAACCTCTACCCCTAACTCCTTACACAATTCAAAGGTGACCAGGGAAACCTCTGACCCCGAGTCCAGCAGGGCTCGGGTCTTCACCACTCTGCCATCTAGACCCTGAACAACAACATCTGCAATTGTAGCATCACCCCTATCCTTTGCAATGAAATTGCACCTTGGCGACGGTTCTCGAGCAAAGCCTTGTGGAGGTCCACCCTGGAAACCCGACCCAGTGGCCCCCGGAGGTACCGGACAATTGGCAATTCTGTGCCCGAGCTGGCCACACCGGTAGCAAGCAGCATTAAAGGATCTACGTCCAGGGGGGTTACTGCTTGCACCTGTCCGTCGTGGAGTGGAGGGATCACTCCCTGAGGTCGCGTTACCAGCATAATTCGCCCCTCTCTGGATCATTAACTCGTCCGCCTTGCGCGCAACTACCATGAGGGATGTGGCTTGTAGCTCCCTCAGTTTCAACCTCAACACTTCATCGGGTACTCTCTCTAAGAACTGGTCTATCATGATCAGATTGAGCCCCTTAGAGACTTCAGGCATCTCTATTGCCTCCTGGGGTATTTCCACCCACTTCAAAAAATAGTCTTGTAAATAACTAGCGAATTCTTCATAACTTTCATTGGTCTTCTTATGTTCTTTTTTGAACTTTATTCGGTATGCCTCCGGAGTGAGGTGGTACCTTCTTTTGATGGCCAGGACAACATCGTCGTAGTCATTCTGTTCTCTGGCACTCAGGGCGTGGAATGCCTGCTGAGCTCTTCCGGTCAGATATGGTTCTAACAGCCGAGGCCATTCACTCTTTGGCTTGTTTGCTGCCAGGGCTAGTCGCTCAAAAGTGCTAAGGTAGCACACCACATCATCATCGCTACTTAGCTGATGTAATCCCTTTAACGGAGGCCCAGTTTGTGCAGAGCTACCGATTGCAGCAGACAGTAAGGATTTGCATAATTTCTCAGTCTCATGATGATGAGAATCTTCAAGGTGCTTCATGACCCGCAAAAGGTCATCCACACCCACACCTGTATTTTTTGGTTCATCCTCTACCAGCTTAGGCAAATCACATAAACATGAGATCCGCTCTTGCTTTGTCTTTACAGCATTGGTATCAATATGATTCAATTCACACAAGTGTGCTATGTGCTCAGCTGTAAATCTGCCGAGATATGCTGATCGGTCTGTCATGGTTAATTTTATCTTTCATTGAGCACTGAACTAGACTAGATCTAGATCTAGATCTAGTTTAAATTTAATTTAGTGACCTATTGAACATGTGTGTTTTAGTGTATGGTGTATGGTTAGTGAGATGGTCTAGACTACTAGATCTACTATTTTAATCAACTTTTATTTATTTAGTCTAGACCCTATGTATTTATTTATTTTTTATTTTATTTTTAATGTTACTTCACTAGATCTAGACTCTAGACTAGAGTCTACTTGTTGAATAGCTACCTTAACCTTGATTAGATCTAGTCTATCTGTAGAGTCTAGATCTAGACCCTAGATCTACTACTACTACAACAAGTACTAGGCCTACACAACGCACTATGCACTAATCAATCATGACCACTATGAGAGACACCACACCACAATATCCTCGTTTAGTTGCTGAAATTAAAGGCTTTTGACAAGTACCAGCATAGACATAGACATATTAGACAACAAGTGGGGCAACAACAGTCACACACTGCATGAACCGACCGTGTCAATTTCTCACCCAATCCTTAGATTTCCAAAAGGCCATAGCACAAAGAAATCCTGCCGATTACGCCAGTATAAGGGGATTCACTAGGTACAGACAGGAAGGATTAGATCTCAGACAGGAATTGGGTTAAAACACCTTTAATAAGGCGACAACGGCCTAGAAACAACAATCAGAATATTACAGACAACAGTCCATTTTCTAGTCTCTCGATCACGATCCCGATCATCTCGGTCTCGGTATCGGTTCAACGATATCAATCCCTATAATGTAATCACACAATAATATTAAAAACATATTAATTTACTCTCTCATATTAATACAAAATACTTCATCGTAATCCAAAAACAACAACAAAACAAATAAACAACAACATCAGCAAACAATAACTAAAATTGAATCATGGATGATTGGATCTGTTCAATTTCATGTTTATTCCAGACATTTAACAGACATGGATCACTACGTATGGGACCGAAGTAAAACCAAAACTTGCATTTTTAATTATCTGCATATGTGTCCGCATAATATGGAAATAAGTGATGATATACTTACGTTAAGCTCTGCATACGCTTCTCACGCATTAACTTGATACATCCATCGAACATTCAAAAGAAAATTTTACATTTTCAGGCGCAGGCGAGTCAAAACATGACCGTGGTCCAAAATAAATTCACGATCCAGGGTTATTTTTGTGACTCATCCGCAAGCCTTTCCTGATTATGACGAGAGATGGCGTACGTCTAAAATTATCTTTTCCATCTTTTTCTCTTGGACAAAGGGAGGTCTTGTGGTGTCCATTTATGGGCAGAGAGAACACAAATATGCGAACAGAAATACCGTATCACGGGTTATTCTTACATTATTTTATGTCATTCTGTGAATTTTGCAATTAATCAAAAACATATTTTACTTGGTACTGTCCATTTTTATTCCCTTTTTCCATCCCATTGTCTCACTACTGGGGGTTTGGTATCTTTGTGACGTCACGTATACTAATTAGAAAATCCGCTGCGATAGCTTGAGAAATCATCATTGTTCTACCAGAGGGGACGCGTGTACGGCACGCGACACCGGTCACTCATTGTGACGTCAAGCATCAATTATCAATATTGATGAGGCCCTCCAGATATAGACTTATACAGCATTCTGGTATACTTTAGTTCGTATTAAGTATTAATTTATATATAATCATATACCGTCTTTCTCCAGATTAAAAACAAAAATATACATAAAATAAAAATCCCTTTTCGATACAAAAGTGGTCATAAATTTACTCTGGGACATGGACGATATCTATGTAGATCCTTTGTTTTGTCCTACTATATCTCTATACCTCTAAGCGTAGATCAAGTCCCATACATAGAGGAATATTTGTGTCGTGGTGGGGGGGGGGGGGGTCTCTTTCTATAGTATCAATGCGATATTTAAAAAGGTTGTCAAATTAGGTTATGGGAAGTGATTGTATCATAGGAAACTTCCACCTCTCTTCCTAGTCACTCTTAAAAACCCAAAAATGTTTCCTTTTAGCCATTCACGTGCCCCCCCCCCCCCCTCCGGTAGGTAAACGTATGTTCCCTCATTTTTTTAAATTCTGCTCTTGTGTTTACCGTTGATGATGATCTAACATTTTCGTGAGACAGACTCTCGGTTTATATTCACTATGCCCCCCCCAAAAAAAAAACACACACACACACACAGTTCCTATAGTCTCTCCCATTCACTCACTCTCTCTCTCTCTCTCTCTCTCTCTCTCTCTCTCTCTCTCTTTCTCTCTCTCTCGATCTCCATCTCGATCTCGCTCACCAACTCTGACTGTATTCCTCTCTTACTCTTTTCCCTGATGTTTTATTCAACCACCCCCTTCTCTATCTCTATCTGGCTTTAAAATAATTTTGGAAGAAACAGAATCATATATAAATATATCCATATGTTTCTTGTAGGCTGTGTTTGTATGCCTAGATGTGAATTCAATTGCGATCCAAAATTATTTTCTCCTCTAGATTGTAAATGTTTTTATTTCTATTACAACTGATCACATCAGTTCACCATTCGATGTGATTTAAACATAAAGGGATACTTGGAGGGAGGGGGAGAAAGAAGGAATGAGAGAAGACATGATTCATATAAATGACTACAAGTTCAAAAGATGTTAGAAAAATGCGTGCTTTAATTCTCGTTAGGATAAACATTCATATTTCTTTCATCAAACAATCAATATCTAAAGACGACGCGTTTATTTTAATGCATGGAAATACGAGTAAGTATTGAAGAAAGTCATTTTTATGCAATCGCAAAAACTACGAAAATGAAACCTCAGGCAATTTCTATTTTGCCTTTTCCATCTCCCACTGAAATATGGGGGCATGAGAATGACATAATACATATTAATGAGATCATGAATTATTTGGATATATCTTAAAGTATCAAATATGCCAATGGATTGATAGAAAGGAAACATTTGCGATTAATTTGTTATCTGTTGAAGAATGACGTAACTTTTAAAGGCTTAAAAACGAAAGCTGGTTTCTTGCGGTATAAGCACAGCTGTATAAATAAAGATTGAATATAAACTTGAATCCGGTTAATGACGCAAATTGTCCCGTTCACAGTTCAGAAAATGATAACTAAATTCGGAATAAAAGGGAAGATTAGGGCAACATAATCCTTTACCCCTATTCATTTAACCATGCAAACATTTTATTCACAGGTTGTTTCTTTTATGTGCCTCTTGCTAAAATAACCAAGACACTTAACACAACCATGGACCATGATACAACTATTACGAGAACGCTGCTTCTTCAGTAATAATATATCAAGCAGAACCCATCCATCAAAGTACTGATTAAAGTATAACAAAGCTGGTAATTATTCCTTTAACATTAATCGTTGCCTGCGTGGCCATTTCATATTCGGTGTGACGTTCTCTCGTGAACTTTGAAATATAAACAGGTCATCTGCAATCATATTAAAATGATTTGAAATATCATTAAACCGAGCTCAAATCGTGTTTTTTTAAAACATGTATATATCAGACTTTAGCATTAGTTTGCCATTTTTTGCTATAGGCTTAAGTTTATTTTGTCAACGTTGATAACAAATAAATGAATGGCATCTACCTGCCTTCTCTTGCAAATTTGAGCAAATATTCAATGTATACATTGATAAACTAAATAGTCTTTGTTTTTCTCATATCTTTACAGTTATACACTATATTTTATAATGTGTAACTGGTCAGTGCTCGTTGTATTTCCACGATTTCATCGGTGTATAAATACTTCATTTGTAAACGTTGAGACAAAAATTCACAAAACACGGCTACTGATCATGATCGTCGAGTGAAATACAATTTAAGCATCGAATGCTTTTAATAATTAGCTGACAAACGTTTCATGTCAATGTCATGATTCCACATCACCGTCAATACCGTTGATCATTGATGTTATAGACCTTCCACGAAAGTTAAAATAAAAACACGGCATCATTCGTATGTGTTGCTCTCACAGTTGTAGCCTCTCCATTTCGAACAATAATATCAGCCAAGCTCATTGTCGGTGTTTTTAAATCTTTACATGATTATAAATAATGTATTCCTTAAAAAAATCATTTGTTCTTCATTTCATTCGGAATGAAGTGTTCCCAGATCTACAGGTCTTCCGCGAAAGGTGTCAAAAACACAAAGCTTTTCTGCGAGGTTGCTTTTGCAAGCATTGTTAAACACTTTGCATAGTGAAACATCTAGCAGATAGTCATTGTCTCTAAATTTGTACAAATTAATAATAAATATGCAATGAATATCACTCGTTTATTATTTCTTCGGTATGAAGTAAAGTTCTTTCGTTAGTGTTGACACAAAACAGGGCATCTGCTTTCGCCCGTTGTACCGCTCGTCACCGGATATCGACTCGTATCGATACGCGACAGCTCTGTTCACACGGGTCATCATTTGATTCACATCCATACACGTTCCGTATTTCTCAAAGATGGTAATGATGGCTTGTATGAACCACGATCCTTCTCGGATACTCCGCCATGAGTAGTAACCTTCAGGAGATAAAAAGGACAGCACAAAAAACACACAAATCAACGTTTAAGGAAATATACCCGTTCCACACAGCCTTTTTTCAATGACAAAAGACAAAAATCAGTGATAAATCTGCTGATGACCAAGCAGAAGCAAGGATTTCACTAGCTTATAACAAAAACTGTCGTTTGTCACCAATGACAAGTTTTGTGAAACGCCCCCAGAATTCCACAGTCAGGGGAGGTATCAGGTGGAGTTAGGGGAAGGGGCTTAACCGGCCCTACCCATTTTCAAACCCAAGTGCATGGCTCTCTTTATTGGTTCACAAACACAATTCTGCCCTCATAAATTATGTTTTGTTACCCACCTGACTCAAAAGTCACCCGATAAATAGAAAGACAAAACTTTTGTTTTAAATGGAAATCTGCCCCTTTTTTACAAAGTCCTGGATCTGCCCTTGCTAATTTTAAGCAAAAATATCGATAATAGTAATGATGATTATGATAAAAAATAAGGAAATACAAATATGTTCAGGAAGATTTTTTACAACAAATTAGTATGAGGGTAGGGTATCAATAGATGATCATATTGATAAGTGTCTAAAATGTGTTGGGCCAATTGTTAGTCCATGGAAGAGCTACTGAAAAGTAAAAGGGATTTACCTTCAAATACTTATATAACTCTGGCATTAACAGTTTTAGTATAACAAGACAAAAAACTGAACATATTTATAAAAATGACGAATTTGAAGGAAATGCTTTAGTTTTCACCTGGCGTTGAAGAAAATGCCATGAGAAAATCTGCCTCCACCGGAATAGTGTAAAACATTTTCTGGCCAAGGGCGGCATCAGGTTCATCGTCGCCCTCACCGGCAGGAACACGAACACCATGGTCCATCTGGGTGCCTCTGCATGCCTGCACGGAATTTAGACAGAATAGAATAAAGAAAGAATATATCATGATATACATACATGTAAAGAAACTTGCATAACACGACCTTACATGAACCGAGAGCAGAAGACCATGCGACCTTTCGTAGATTTGCCGTACGGTTTTCACAACGTGTCGGCCTAATTGAACCAGACCATTTGAGAGGGTTTGTTTCACAAACTTTTACTTCAACATGACCGGGGTAATAATATATGATTGCAGGGCCTTCAGGGAGAACAGTATGAATACTGATGAGGCTACCCTGGTTAAACAAGACATATTATTATTATTATTATATATAACATTTCGTCAATAACGCGGCATGTTTTCACAAAAGGTCGGGTAACACGACTACCCGACCCCACCACCCGACCCGACGCGATCATCCGATGATTCGAAGTAAGCCATTTAACATTTAAAAGTATAAAAGGGAATGAAATAGGGGGAAATAAACCAGAGACCTTGCAACTAAACGATGCCAAGCTAGGCACATTCCGAACAAGCCGCTCTGCTCTCTCATTATTTCATCCTACATTGTAAGAACACTGTGCCTCCAAGACACCACTGCCCCTTCACATCCTTAATGACTAGATCGCCCTGACGTCATTCTGAGAAAAAACAAACTATTTCGCTCTCTCCGAACGGTGTATCAAAATACTTTTATTTTGGAGCGTTTATTTTGTCTTGACTTCTCTTAACTATATCGTCATCAACAGTATTAAAGGAATTATGATTCCAAGTTTAATGACACCAATATCGTGAGAGCCAAAGGATACAAACGAGATGTACACGATAGTAGCAATCTATGGTAATTATGAAAGGAAGATGGTAAGAAAATAACTCGAGCAGCTATTACTGGAGAAGAATAGCCTAAGGGGGTGGTGGTAGAGAGAGAGAGAGAAAAGAAAGAAAGAGAGAGATATATTAGAGAGAGAGAGAAAGGATTTGTTTGTGTGTGTGTGCGTGTGCGTGTTTTTGTGTTATGCGGAAGGAAGAACGATTTTTACTTAAGAAGAGAGGGATGTTGTATTTGCGAGCGCGTGGATGATTAATGTAGGACATGAAAAGATAGATAGATAGATTTTTTTTTAAGAGAGAGAGAGAGAGTCATAAAGTTACAGTTTGATGGAAAAGTCGGAGAAGAAGGGAGAGATCTAGCGGGAGTGAGTTGCTTCGCACAGCAGTCACCGGAGCAACGTTTATGACCCACAATAGTAGACACTAATCATGCTCATATCCAACCGAGGATACGTCCTCGCTTCCACATCTTAAGGTCTAGATCACCGCTGTAAAATGTCAACGACTTGCTTCGTAATTAAGACCTCTCCTCTAGGCATTTTTAGAAACCTTTTTATGGTTTATTACTACAGCATTATGTTAATGTTTCTTTTTTGAGGCGGTCGATTGCCCTGCACTAAACCAACTGTTTCCATTTACTGGGGGACATCGTGCGGAGTTATGAGCTTTACGAAGTGAGTACAATCAACATGATTTATAAGTTGTGCCTCGTGAAATCGTACGATGACAGTTCAACTCATACGAACCGAATGCAACCGTGTGATCTTATATTCTTTAATGCTCCATTCGTTACACTCTCATACGAATGCTTTAAAGAATAAGAGGACATTTTGTGAATATTTCCAGTGTAACACTGGCTTATTAAAACATGCGATAAGCTGATAAAGGGGTACTCTGCTCTCCCAGATACACAGACTGATGGGTGTTCTAATTGGAGGTTGTAACAGTACAATTACATCGTTGCCATTGATCGCAGTAAAAATTATTTCTGTATAATCCCTACTTCATGAAGTAATTGTGACAATATGGCTTAGTGATCTATTATTTATAGAAAGAGTTTACATGCTCTCATAGCTGTATTGATCAATCTAAAGTATCATAGATATTGATCAATAACGTTTTAGGAAGACATATAAAAGATATCTATATTTAAGTAAGAAACCATGATCTACTTTTCCAGTTGGAAATGTTAATCCGTGCATTAAAGGACATTTGTGAAAAAATGATGATAAATGCAAACCTGTATAAAGAAGAGCTTTGGTTTTCCAACTAGTGTCGGGCACATGACCCCTTTCAAGCGGCAAACTAACTCGTCAACTGCCACTGTGCCATCTCTACAGTATAGGACGCCCTCTTCGCCGTGACTCATGGCGATGAACAGTAAGCAATCGTCGTTGCTGAAATCTTCAACGCTGACTGGAAGCAAAATAGAGAAGAATGGAAGACAATGCACAATAACATCAAGATTGTGGCATAAAATCAAAGTATGGTATTTGCTGTACGTGTAATAAGTACTTGGTAAGAATATTGATTGATTTGAAGATTGAAGAAGCCATCATGTTCTGGAGACTTTGCTCACTAGCTTAGGGAAGACGAATTTCCTTTTGGTAATCATGAGCTTTTTGTGTTGACTTAACCACGGACATTTAAAGTCTTGCTGAGGTATGATGAAATCTGAAAAATTATGTCTTGAAAGTCAATATTTTCCTGTGTTTGGTCTATATGCTATGGCTTTAGACAAGTTGTGCGCCGCATTTATTAAGTTTCGAATGATATTTTTGTTATTTCTTCGATAACTTTTTATAATGTAACTAAATATATATATATATGGAGTTAACTTCGCACATCTGAAAAACAAACGATTTCTAAAACAGTAAATTTTTCTTCCCTACTTTAAATAGCATGAGCCACTCTGTCACTCAGAAAGTCTTATGAAAAGTCATATCCGATGATATCTTACGTTCTATGAGAAGTTTTCTAAATTCGGCTATCGTTAGATCACTATGAGCCTCGGTCCGGAAGCCGAGATTGCTAAACACTCGATCAAGTCCTTCAATATCCGGGTCCGTTCCTTCCCGGTTCGACATGCCAGTCATCGGATCGAACCGGGTCTGATTGACAATCACCGCCTTTCCTCGACACGGATAGTCCATCTTGTAAACCACAGGTTGAACGGTACTTCTAATATTTAGTTTCTGCAGCTGTTGTAACGAATGTGAAATGTCTCCGTTTGGTATGTTCGAATCCATAACCACGGCGGGCCTTATGGAAGAAATGCAAATAAGAACTTACTCGTATTTTCATTTTATTTAAATGATTGCATAGTACAACTGTCTCTGTTCATAGTGCATTCAAATATTAGGCTACACATTTGTCTTCAGTGTCAAACTATTTGCATCCAGCTGCTACGGGGCACTGTTTGAATTTTGTAGCCAGGTGCATGCAAATATCACATTGTTAGGTGTTGCAAGGTCGGGAAGAGAGGAATGAACACTTAACCAGAACACAGTGAACAACATTTTTTTGATCAACTTTTACGGGGACACACATTTTTTGAGGACAACTGATCTAAGTGCTGCATTGTATAGTGAACAATTAAGTCTTATCTTTGTGCCACGATTCTAGCTCCGCTGCTCCATAGAAAGTGGTGACACCAACAGTGTGTGTTGAGATATAGACTATCCATAGAAAGTGGTGACATCTACATGCATAATGAATAATTATGTAGCCAGATAGAGACTTTCCATAGAAACAGACACGAAAAACCTACCCCACAATTAAAACAACTTACCTAGTTCTATTAGGTGAAGTGTGTTTGTCAGATGCCCTATCATCACCTGCCAAGATGGCTGCCCTACTAGGACGTTGACGTTTCCCGATGCCGACGTCGCGATGATCCCCGAGTTCAACCACGTCGAAACCATCACAGATGCTGTCCATGGTCATCATGTCCGAGTCGACTGTGATGCGGTCCGAATCGAAGTCGAAGTTCTCGTTGATGTCGAAAGCGGGTTCTTCTTCCCCAAGTTCTCGAACACCAGCGTAGTCTTCCCCGAAGTCGTGGCTGAGGCCCGCTGAGGTTCGGCTCATACTGGTGGAATGTCCTGAAAGAAAACAAATTTCGTTTACCAAAGTCGTTCAAATTGAATATAACTATAACCTTGCAAAGTTTGAGTACATAGAAACCTGTTTATCACCCTAGGGATACTTGAAAAGTGGTCGTCACATAGGCAGGTGGTCTTATGTACAGGTGCCTATAGTACATGTTTCAATGAAGAAGCAATTTCGAGGGAAATACAAAATGTGGTCTTTGTAGGCAGGTGGTCTTTGTAGACAATTGGTCACTAAAGCAGGCTTCACTGTATCTCCTTTTCAATAAACCAATGACAGTCGATTATCTTCCGAAAGAGGGCTCTGATCGATTCTATTGATGAATGAATACGTTGAATTTTTGTTCTTACCGACTCGTATCTTTAGACCATAATGACGTCCGTAAAAATAAGCTGGAACCATTCTAACTGTCTTAAAGTATACACATATTCTTGTTATAAATTGCTGTATGTAAACAAACAAAAATACATATCTGCTGTTCACGTATAGGCAACCGGAAGAGGACGTGACACAATGCAAACAATCAATTTGAAATATCAAGCAAACTTCACGTATATATTATGGGTACTCCAGCTTTGGATCACACGATCATATGCTAACAAACTTCAAATAGAGTGGGGGAAAGGCGGGAAAGCGAACTAAATCTCAGAGTTAAAAGTAAAACAAGAACAACACCATGATCATGATTAAAGTTGTGCGACTTCTAATGACGAATATTATAGTGAATGTTGACCAAGCAAGACAATGTACACTTTAGTTTCTGAAAACTTAATATTGATTATAGATAGTCCTCGTGACACAATGGAACGTTATATCCTGATGCAGGTACTATGTACCCCACTTCAGGCTCGTTCAGATATGACGTGGCGTTTTTTTTCTTTTCATGATGACATGAAATATGATTCGCTTCACATTTTCTGTATCTTATAACCAAGAGCTCAGTAAATATGCGCAAGTTTGTGGTCCGCACAGTTGCCATGTATCTACACATTAAAACAAAAACCTATAAAAACTCGGGAGGATTTTTTTTTTTGCAGCAGTTCAACGCGCCATAATTGAACAACCCTTAATGAATGTTTTCGTGAATCTTCTCCAGTTTCATCGTATTAGAATCTGTTCCATGTGTTATAGTAGTACATGTGATAGGTTCCTGATGAACGTCAATGAAGCACGTTTTGAATCCAGACGAGTCAATCTAGTCTCATAAGACTAGCCTAATTATAGAGGGGGAAGGAGAAAGAGAAAGAAAAAGAGAGAGAGATAGAGAGAGAGAGAGAGAGTGAGGGAGAGAGAGACAGAGAGAGAGATTGATTGATAGCTAGATAGAGAGAGAGCGAGAGAGAGAGGGGGAGAGACAGGGAAGGGGGGGGGGGGGTGTATAACAGAGACATACATGTATATACAAGAAGGATCGAGAAAGACAGACAGACAGAGAAACGAACAGTGGAGAGGATGGGGGATAGAGAAATGGAGAGAGAATAAGAGAGAGAAAGAGAGAGAGGGAGAGAGAAAGATCTAGACAACGGGCGAGAAAAAAAATACAGACAGACTACAGACGGAAAGACAAAGAGGAAAAAGAAAGATAAATAGACCTACATAGAATGCGAGAGAAAGAGAGAAGGAGAGGGAGAGAGAGAGAGGGGGGGGGGGACAATATTATTATGGGAATGAACATTGGCTTGTGATGAAAATTATGACCTGTACATTTTCTTAATTAGTGCACTATAATATAAAAGAGACTACAATGGGAGAAAAAAAGGAAGGCGAGGGAGAAAGGGAAAGAGTGGGAAAGGAAGGGAAATAGAGGGAAAGACGCAAAGGAAATTGATGGCTGTATGACTATTTTGCCACCTTGCTTCAGTAACATAAGACATGTATACGAATACATCTTCAAAATATATTGTTATCTTTATGTGATAATAGTTAATAGGGCAAAGTTTGCGTTTGTGAGCACTTCACGGGAGCGAAAAATGGATTGCATGTAGATCAACACGTATGACTCAAGTTTAAATACAAACAACTTTGATATGCTTCATTATCACAAGATATGACAGGTATTCAATGATCTGGCAGTCTACGTCATAATGAATTTGAATCTAGTAATCTGATGTGACACTGAAAACAGTCATTAAGAATAATCGTTTTTCGTATATGTTGTTTTCAATATTGTGATGTCCTTGTTTTAGTTTTAAGGCGCGTGTCATAGTGTATATATTTATGCCAAATTTTAGATCTATTCGCTTAAAAATAGTTCTAAGCTGCAATCAATTCGGACAGATAGCCCTTATAAACGTTGTTCTTGCCTATTTTTGACTACTTTTAATCATTAAATTATCTGTTGAAGATTTTTTATGCAATGAAGTAGTTCCCTGCCAGAATCGTTCCTGTTTCAGTTGCTTTTCTTCAAAATCTTTACTTAATATATATTTCTCTTTTAACCAGCGTTACAGGGACACCATAATATAACATTACATAAACTTTGGGTCCGTAATACTGACTTTGAAGAGAGTTGGCTGTGCTTTTTTTGCAAATCTCAATTTGAGCAAACAACGTTATAGTTGATAGATGACATATTTTCTCACTTCTGGTATGTCACAAACATTGCCCCAACTTCATGAAGTGACCCTTAACACACTTTGGTTGACCATTGGTGGATCCAGGCAAATTTATATAGGGAGGGGGAGGGGGCATAGTTTCGAACATTTCTGAAAAGAAAGGAAGAAAACAATCTATACAAACAAAATATTTGTCATTCGATCCTTTTTAAAGGTGGGGGAGGGAAGGGGAGGGGGGCAGAATTACTTCTGTCCACTAAAATATGTGCTATTAATAAAAATGGGAAAGGTCAGGGGCAGGTTGTGCCCCCCCCCCCCCTCCCCAACCACCTTTCTGCCACAATGAGAAAATCATACGCATGTGAACATGTAGCATTTCAACATTTGACTCGGGTTCATCATTCTTCCACAGAAAATGTTGGAAAATACGAACCGTGACTCTGACAAATAACGTTCAATGATGAAGTGAGGATTGAGGAATATAATACGTCTAGATCTTCGAATGCATTGCTGACAATGGCATCAATCCGAATCACACTACTTATCTGTCATTTAATTTGCAAGAATGGATTGTACGGATTGCGGCTCCCTCGCGAATTCCGTTTTCAATTCCAGAGCAGAAGTCGACGGCGCCACCGTTTATTAAGTTCAAACCAATGTGCTAATACTATATAGAACACTGTACAATCATGCGGAGATCGGAAGGGTTGTTAAAAGGAGAGAAAGAGAGAGAGAGAGAGAGAGAGAGAAAGTGACATAAAGAGAGGGGGAAGGAGGAGGGATGGAGAGTGGAGCATTTTTTTATCCTCCAATAGACACTGTGGAGTAGGCCTATATCCCGTATATCGTATTTAATATATTTACCAGGAAAAGGTACGTGTATGGTGGGAGAAGTAAAATCGCGAATGGACACATCGGAATAAACACCGAAAGATAATTTAAAATCAAGCACTAGGGAAGACATATTAAGATCCTTGGTTTGAGTAATGGACATATGTTCTTGTATGTAATCCTGTTGCCCCCTAACGGTTCCTCAGACTGTACTATGTGAACCTTTGAAATCTTTGACTTTCTGGTTAGATACCCAGACACTGTCGTCTGCAGTAGCATCTAGAAAGTACATAAATATGACCTAATCATGGCACAGATTTGTTATCGAGATGATGATAGTCCAATCGATAATGACTTGAAATGCTTCTGTTGTCTGCATCTTTACATCAGTCTGCTTGGGTCATAGCAGACCCAAGTTCTCCTGAAGGTCTACCGGGTCGCTGTCCATGTATATTAGCCTTGTATGGGGGGGGGGGGGGAGGGGTAGTCCAAAATGAGGTATGACCCCCCCCCCCCCCTCTCCCCTCCCCACCGCTGAAATATCCCAACCTCGCATTCATCAAATACAAAACAGAAAATAATGGGTACTAAGATTTGGTGCTCTTGTGCCCCAGCAAAATTTTGGAATAAAAACGAAGTTGAAAATGTGAGATTTCCCACTTATCTGCGATTGTTGGACCCCCCCCCCCCCCATGTGCAAGAGAATCCTGGATCCGCCTCTGAAAACCAGGTATAGGATTAAGCTCATTTACGAAATAATCATTTGTATTTACACTCGAGCATTGAAGGCAACTGAACTATACACACACTATTAGGACAAAAATGAACGACCATCATGATTATTTTAGTTAGAGTCATCCAAAAAGGATTTTATTGATTAACAGCGGCGAATCTGAAAAATCGAGACATATCCATAGTGTACAAGAAAAGCCTGGAGCAAAGATATGTGAACATAAATCCTTAGAATCAACATGAAAGCAACGACTAAAATCAACAAGAGACCCGTCTTATCGAAGTCCGTCACGTATTGAAATGTGCGAGCATTACCAATGACTGCAAGCTGTGACATTTTTAAAATATATTTTTAGAATTCCTCAATTTGAACTCCATTTCCGGAAAGAGCATAACAAATAATGTCCAAACGTCGAAAACCAATTGAATATGTTAAGACTTGGCTGAGATATGACCATCTGAATAAATAGATTTCCAATAGGAACTCAGTGTTATTTTGCCCTGGTTCGTAATGTTTTGAAAGAGCATAATAACAAATAGAGGAATCCTAAAAATAGTTTTTGATGACGTCACACTTCACCACTCTATTGGGATATCCAATAGAGTATTAATATAATCATTCGGTTGAGTTTTCGAAAGTCTTGGATAATGCCAAAATGTTGCTACTTTGGATTTAAAATTCTTTTGAAAATGGGGATGAACATCGATCGTTACAGATTTTTGTGCCAACATGTATGAAAAATATTTTACCGTCATTCAACATGAAAACGTCATGAAACCGTAAACGAAATGTTTTTCACAGACACCTGGTAAAACTGACAAGCAATCGTTTTTTTTTTGTTATTTGGGGGAGGACGAAAACAACGATCCTAATCTGCGTCCGAAATTTTCCTAAATGTCAGTTTTGTTCGGATTTTCATAACTCCTGTCAGCCTGGGTTTATTGCTACAAATATGCTTTCGCTTCAGCTTATTGCATCAAATTTGTGTCTCTACAAATGGAGATGACTTTCCACAAGAATTCAAACTGATGTTTTTCAAATGTGTAATCGGTGATACGAGGTCTGTATATCCATAGACAGGCTATATGTATGGACCCGTGACCCTTACTCGAGTATATTCAATGCCTGTATACATGTATCAGAGTTTGTCTCACCGCAGGAGACACGTCTTATCATATATTCATCCAGTTTAATCTGACGACACAGGGGACTTTGGTATCTCTTTGAGTTCTAAACCTTTACTAAAAGTGACATTTTAATCATTTTGTGTGTTGAAACAAATGGGAAATTAGTCCAGCACTTCGTCACATTGATATCACCGATCCAAGCAATTTTAAGTGCCCGTGGGTATAACTTTATATTCAAAATCATCGCTTTTAAATCTCTTTCCCCGATTCTGCTTCCCTAATTCTTCGATCTGTTTTCTTGTAAAGTAGTTGGGCGTTAAGATTGGATTTTATCTTTAAATTAAAATTCCTCATCGTTGTCCTCCTTTTTGGAAATTTGTGCAAAGGTTAAAGAAATATCTTCGCCGTTCAAATAGAAAAACTATCATAATTTATGTATATCAACAGGTCAATGAATAGGCCATTTTTGTAAAATAATAAAAATGTAATGCCCACATCTTTGTTTAGTGCCTCGTTACAAAAACTTTCATTCACCTGTTACGAGTAATAGTCAGAATGCAAATTCCATATACCAATCATCAATGTATTCAATTCGCATTCTGACTATTGGAATACAATTAGGCCTATTCGTAACAGGTGAATGAAATAATTTTTAACGATCAAATTAATAAAAATATATTTGATACATTTGATTACACACTTTAGGGGTGCAAACCGATGCAACAATAGCAGCACCTTTAGGGGTTAAATCCTGCACCCTTTTTAAAGGTGCAATCTGGAACCCTTTAAAAGGGTGCCAGATTGAACCTTTTAAGGGAAATAGTACCCTTTATGGTTCATTCCTGCACCTTTGGGGTGCAAACCTATGCAATAGCAGCACCTTTAGGGGTTCAATCCTGCACCCTTTAAAAGGTGCAATCCTGCACCCATCATCGAGGAATACTGGTAACATTTGCTCGTAAACAAATACATATTAAACATGCATGATGTTTCTTGGTTAGTAATCATATAATCAATATATCTATTGCTAAAACGTGAATGTAATTTTAACATGATCAGACAAAATAATCTATTGGTTAATGATTGCCAAAGGAAAATACAAATCACAAAATTGATGTGCATTGTCATAATTTGCTTAACAAATCATGATAAATGTATTTTTGTGTGAACACGTGGAAAGTAATCAAGAATATGCATGCAATAGGCAAACTTTAATTTTGCACCCTTTTTTGGTCGATAGGGTTCATTTTTGGTGAAAGGGTGCAAAATCTTATATTGCACCCTTTTTTGAACCCCTTTACCTTCAATAGGGTTCATTTTTATGTAAAGGGTGCAAACTCTGATTTTGCACCCTTTTTTGCACCCTTTTTTCTCAGAGTGCATTACGAACATGGCCTATTGGAAGTGTACCTGAATTTTTCAATGCATAAAGAAAAATCAACATCAATGAGGAATTCAGATTTACGCTTATTGAACATTAAAATGATGGGGCGTCATAATATCAAAAGCATAATGTAAACACACCAAATTAATTAACCATGTGAACTCACCGTCCACCGAATCATTATCGCAACCATTTGATGCTTTACTCTCTTCCATAGCAGACGACATCGAAGAAGATTTACTTCGTAATTTCCAGTCTATCTCCTCGCACTGCTCTTCCGCCAAATGATGGTTTGATGACGATTTCGACCCCATGACCACTTATTTGGTAATATCCCACTCAAGCACGTAATATTTCTCAGATTAAAGTATTTGTCCACAAAGTAAACGATTAACACCCAAAGTAAATACACACAACGGTTTAGCGGAGAGAAGTGTTCGTATCCGAGAACGCGGGGAAATACCGACAAGTCATACCCAAGTGTTGATTTCCCCAGCGTCGAGTCAACGCTTACAAAGTGATCGTCTGTAGAATGCATGTACCGATGGCAGTGTGTCGTTTTGTCGTCTGCTCGCGTTCCGATGAATTTGTGTCGAGAATGCTCTTTCTTGTTGAGCTATTCGCGCGCAAAAGCGCCACGCAATACGCCACGTTATAACCTTATAGGGCGAACCATAAACAAACATTATTGACGAAAATGGCTAAGAATTCCAACTTAAACAGTTTTGCTAAGCCTACTTGACCTTGTGGAGACTTTCAAATACAGCTGAAGCGCAGTATGATACATACAGGCCTATCCTAGTACTTATGTAAATAAATTAAAGAATCTCGAGGAAATTGCGCCTTCTAATTGAGCTTTAAAAATATGATATTGAGGAACGGTAAGGAATTGCCAAAGTTCTCGTTATCATTTTTTTTTAAACTGCGAGAGGTCTGCGCAGATCAATGGAACGCTAAAGACGAGGATGGGTGTGTGTGTGTGTGCGTGTGTGCGAGGGTGTCTGTGCGTGCGTTACTGATTAAAACACACACACACACACACGCACACACGGTGTTGTTGATGTTTGGTGAATCGTATTGCTATCATTTGCGAAGCATCGAAACTTTTGACTTAGCTAAGCTGAGATTAAAATGCGCTTCTATAAACATACAGAGATTTTTTTATAATAGGAGTCTTTAGGAGACAATCTGAATATGTAAGTGAAGCGGGAATGGTCGCTAAGCGGAATAAAAACCAACCTCACTTCAGACTTTGTGCGTGTAGAGCTTCCCAGGCATGCATGAATCCTCCAAATATATAAAAATGTTCCAAATATTGCAAATCACCACAGATAATCATTACAAAAACTAAAGCAAAAGCAAAAAGCAAAAGTTAAGATAGAAGGAAAGTTGTTCTCAGTGAATGAAAGAACATATTAAAAACTGTAAAGATGATGTTCTCAAATAAATAGACGTGTTGACTCGCTGAGAAAACTTTGAGAAGTCTAGTTTTCAACAGAGAAGTGAGAATGAGAAAGAACCTGTTGTTCTGTTCCTTCGTGCGAAGCAGGATGAAAACAAAGAGTATTGATACCAATTATGGGAAGTAAGAATGAGTCACTGGTGGTAATTGCAGTGTACAGGGCCATTGCCTCCATTAAGTTGACACTCGTTGATAAATGAAGAAAGAGAAAATGGGGGGGGGGGGGGGGGGGATACTACAAAAGTATAATATTGCCCATACATTTCAGAGTGGATAGATCGATCCTCTTCCAATTGAGATATTTCCAAAAGATATTAATAATTCACGAAAGCAGGTATTGATCATTTGATAGCATGGGCCTACTTTGCAATGCTACACACACAATATCTTACGTCAATTAATCAAGACGAAAGAAACTTTTTAAAACTCACGCGCTTCATCTTAACATAAAATCAATAAACGCACTCATTGTGTCAGAATAAAATCAAAAGGCAATATATCCCAGTGTGTCATTAAAAATCAGAGCATTCGAGAATCTGTTTTTCTCGTTCTCACTGCGGTAAAACAAATGGAATTTGATTGATTCTACGCATCATAATATTATTGATAATAAATGTCTCAGTGGACGGTCGATTTATAACAACATTCCGATTGTAGATAAACAATTACGTGAACAAATCATGAACAGACATTCATCAGTGTGGGGTGGGGGGGGGGGGGTCGATATGAACATAGTTTTATTAAAAAAAAGAACAGCATCAACAGTAATAACAAACGCAAAATCTTATTTTACAGCATCTGATTGGAAAGGGGCAATGAAGGAAAAGGCATCAAACCCCGACCAAATGCACACACACACACACCCATTATAGTTCAAGGTTTATTATCTATTACATGTATCATCAATAATTCATGTTCTTCTTTGCTACTCCCCCCCCCCCCCCCCCCCTCATTCGGAATATTCCAGCGACGGCCCTGGGTTGAGTATCTATGTTTTTCTATCAAAATGATGATTCATCGAGAAATATCGCTTTAGAGGCCTGCGCTGCTGGCATTATGTCTTATCCAAAAATAACAATAATCATGCACTTATATTATTAGCCTGAGAGTAGATTCATATGAGTTTCTGGCGAGAGAGAAATAAATAACCAACGATAAATCGATTGATACAACATTTATTTCGAAAACGTACTGAATATGTTTGCTGTTAACGGATTCAAAATAAGTAAGACCTCAGAAAGGTCAAAAAGTGATTTTGCGTTGCTGTGATACTAATTCGATAGATCAGTAGATCAACGCAATAATTTGATAAAATATCAATTATTCATAAATATTCATATCACATCTAAAATTTAAATAGTCTCTAAAAATTAGGATTTCGTTAATGAAAAACCAAAATAACAGCTTGCTACAGAATATAAAAGACAAAAGCAATTTATATCACAAAAAATGTGTATTAGGATTACACTCGAAAAACAATCTCACATGAAAGTATTTTTGTTTTCTTACTGAGGTAATAAAACAAGTTTTCTAAGCCTCTAAGGTAATATTTGTTCGCATTTTCATAACACAAGTTTTACGAGCAATAATACCTTGAAACTAGGTAAATTATACATGTATTCCATTTTTAGTGCTCTATATCGTATTATACATACAGCGCCCTTCGAATGGCTTATTTATTTCACCGATTTCCATTTATATTGCGTCGATTCACCGCATAAGAGCCACGAGAAATGAATTCAGTCTGAGCAGGCTACTGCTAAAAACAATATTTGTTTTTCTGACGCCAAGGAATAATTTCAAATCAAATAACATAACTGCTTCCTAAGCTACACACTAACCGTATTTATTCGCCGACACACACACAAATACCCACACCCGCGCCCACATACACGCAGTCACGCACACACATTGCAGTTCTCCGCCAAATTTCATGCATCGTATATTTTGTTAAGTATACAACCGAGGATTGTTGCCTACCACTTAAATCTTATACCCAAAATTGTGAAAGGGTGTTATGTCCTTGGTTTATATTTTTTAAAGATTTTGTTTCTCTCACCATCTGTAGGAAATAAAGTCAAATCTTTGAGAGATTCGGTAGAATGAATTGCTGTGAAATGAACGGCTAATCAAATCTCCTGGGAAGCACGTCGTCATGGTTATTGGCTTTCCGTATTAATTCAACATAATGCACTTTCATTGATGTTTAATGTGACTCAGCTTTCCCAGGGCAGGTTATTTTTATGGAGAAGTGTGTATCTACCGTGTACCCTCTTCTCAATCATATCTGTTCAATAAAAGACTTCGTAAACAAATGGAACAAGCTGCCACAAACTGCCATTGATGCTCCCACACTCCTCAGCTTCAAACGACAACTATCCAACCTGGGTTTTTAAATGGGTCCCATAGGACCCTTACTATCTACTGTATCTTCATCTCCACGATTGCGAGGTGTGGCCTCAAGGTATATTCAAGGTATAAAAGGGTTGTCTTTTCAGTGCAATTCGTGCATAATAGCTTAATTTCACTAGGTCAGAGAAATTATTCGGATCTTTATTGGTCATAACTTATTCAGAGGGTATAATTACATTTCAGGAATGGTCCGTTGATGGATGTTTTTATCCATACTCTCGTGTCTTCTTTTTTCTCTTTTCGCCTCATTCTCTGCCTTTGTATCTTCCCACTCGTCATTAGGGACTTTTAGACTTGCACGTCGACATAGTGGACTGCTACGTGTGACGTCCTTTGACGTCACCGTGCCTTAAAAGGACGTCACACGTAGCAGTCCACTATGTCGACGTGCAAATATAAAAGTCCCCATTATCTCTCTCCCATTCTCTCTCTCTCGCTCTCTCTCACTCGCCGTTTCTTTCTCTCTCCCCTCATCATCCTTTTCACCCTCCCTCTCTCTCTCTATCTCTCTCTCTCTCTCTCTCTCTCTCTCCCTCTATGCCCTTCTTCCGTTTTCTTCCTCATCGTCTAATTTCCTATTTTGTCTTCATCTCTCTATATGTTTCTCCACTCCCTTTCATATGAGAAAATTAATTTCCAAAATGATGAGTGCATGGTATAACAAAAAAAATTGTATCTCGTCCACGTGTGGCTTTAAATGGCACACGTACAGTGTACAATATTAATGAAATATCGGGTTATGACTCATTCAGGGACCTTTATTCGCTGTCATGAAAAATGATATGTTTATAGATTCGCAATGCGGGTGTTGAGTGAGGTAGAATTCATGACTTGTATTACCATTCTTAAACAGGTAGATTGCATTAAATGCAGTGGACATTGTAAAACCTGCTTCAGCGACCACCTATATATATAGAAAGATCACCTGTCTATAAAATACCACATATTTGTTTTCCCTTGAAAAAAATTTCCCATTAAAACCTGAACTAAATCAATCTATCTTATAAAGGCCACTTTTTTCTCTCCCTTGACTGGTCTTTAAACACATGTTTTTACTGTATCTGAAATCGGACGCAATGAACTAATCAGTATTTCGACTTGCCATCCATATGTTTTCCTATCATCCTACTATTTGGTAGAGTTCTGATGGGGGTATAATTAAAAGAAAAGAGAATGATTGATCACCTTTGCTAGCTTCTCTTAATCAAAAAGACTTGAATATAACTCCAATGAAGCAAGAAAACAGAAGGGAGAATATAAAGGACGGAATAATAGATGAGAAGGGGAGAGTGAGTGAGGGAGTGCGTGTGTGTGTGTACATGCAAGAGAAGGAGAGAGAGAGAGAGCTCGAGAGACAGACAGAGACAGACTAACATACAGACAAATACAGAGAAAGAGAGAAAGAAAGAAAGAAAGAGAGAGAGAGAGAGAGAGAGAGAAGTAACAGGAAGAGATGAAACCTCGTATACAGCACTTACCATCTAGCCTAGATAACATGTATATATTCCGTAAATTAAATGGAAAGACCCGGGTTTATAATTACTACTGACAAATACGATATTGCTAGAGATTGAATCATTTAAAGCATATCTCCTTCTTTACATCCATATACTAATTAACTAAAAGGAAGATGACAAGTTTACTAAGAACAATTAAATGTTATCATTACACACACGGATACACGATGTGCGTATAACTATCAGGTCGCGAAATCAATGGTGCTGAAACGAAACCGGATTATGGAAATACCCAGAGATAATAATTTTCTTCATCCTTTTTTCCGGATTTTTTCGAATTATTCGTTTCTTCTCTCCCTTCCACAATCGGCTTGTCAACCCTTTAAGCTTGATAAGCGATGGTCGAGAGGGGGAGGGCCGGGGAAATGATGTTTTACCGCAGAGTTCTATTTATGCAACGATGAGTCAGACCGATCGGGGATCACCTAGGTATAGCCTGGCTTCATGATGCCTTTTTCCTTTACCTGTGTGATATTGAAATTGGAAGTTAAAGCTGCATTAGTTCTTATGCTAGTAGGTATGACAGGGATTTATTTGGTTTCATAATAAGGGTAAAGAGTTGAAAATTGGATATGGGGGGGGGGGGGGTTAAAAGAGGATTTCACTTAGTAAAATGTAAGAATGCCTGTTAGCTCTGTGATCATTGATGCTAGTTGCCGCAGGCGTACCGTGGACCCAAACATTGAAGGGGCACGGGCATCGGGGTGGGTGTGGCGCCGGCGTTACTCAGTGAAAAATGGGAAAATTAACAAGACCAACTAAACATGATAGTAATGGGGTGGGGGTGGGGTGGTGGGGGGAAGTGGTCATATCATCTTCCCCCCCCTTGACTCCCTCTTCTCTTTTCTATTTTGTTATTTGTGATGCATGGGGCATGTGCCTCGTAGTTGCGCCTTTCTTAGGAATACACAACATGAGAGGGTCATATTGTTATAAGTTTGACAGCGTGCAATTGCTATAAAAGACCCTTTTGAGTATTATTAATATGCCAAAATAAAATTCAAGTTAAAATTAGTTGGTGATATGCCAGCTATATATTACACATGTTAAACGTCCTATGGCCCCAAATGAACATGCATATTCATCTATAGGAAGAATGGTCAGGTTTAGATATATTTTATTGATAAAGAGAACATAATTGTAGACTACTGCGTCCAATCGATGGCGGCTTTCGGAACAGAGATGTCATAAAATCTGTAACTTTAATACGCGCCAAAATGTTTGGTGATATATTGCACCGGTGCCCCGTTTTGAATGCTATACCTCACAGTCCTCACTACAATTCCCATGCTACCTATTTCAAGTCAAGTGTCATCCCCTCGGAAAGGTAACAACATGCTTTCGAAGGCCTGATGCGAATGAATCTGACTCTATCTGTCTATACACAGAAATAGGGCTTTTCTGTCTCCATATTAAGGTCATTTTATTTTATAAACATCAGACGGGCATCTTTTTTATAATACTGATTTGACTTGCAAACAAAACTTATGTGATTAAAAAAAATAGATTATCAAGCCTAAAGGGCCATATATGTAACCAGAGGGTCAGTGTCGGTCTAACCATTGAGGGGCACTCATGAGAGAGGTGGGCTACCACCGGTCTCAAGAGGGTGAAGAACTATGAATTATAAAACCTACAACCTCGGCGAAGGGTGTGGAACGGGGGTGGGGTCGTATGATCTTTTGACATTCCATGTCCACCCCTCCCTCTCTCTTCCGTTTGTTCTCTCAGTTATTTATCATTTTCTTTTCCGCCATTCATGTCGTAGTTAGATAAATATGATATTTTGCATTCCATACAATATCAGATAAAACTGTGTTGTTGGAGAAACGCTGGGATTAGACAAAATATACAATCTATATGGACGTAGCTTGTTTCGAAATAAAGCCGTAAGAACATTATTGGCGTACCGTCACATTGTCTGCCACAAGAGACATTCAAATAAGGAGACAAGTTGTGTATTTCTATGATAAACAAAAGAGTAAGAAAAATCTAGCAGGGAATCCCAGAAGCAACCAACAAAACTTGACCGTGTCAATAGAATGCAGAACACGAACTAATTGCTCATGCAACAGGATGACAGTTTTCCGTGTTTAAAAGATTTATGACTCAGTCTTCACGAACTG
>JAVYIG010013564.1:0-46536 GCA_035222895.1 Strongylocentrotus droebachiensis
CTCTGGTGAAATAGTTTTTTTTCTAACGCCCGCCCGCTCTCTCTCTCTCTCAGACCTCTTCATGTACAAGCACTGCAAACTACCCCAAGGCAGTACTACAATGGATGATATGAAGCCATCCATTATATATGGTTGGCTGGCTTTAGGATTGCTATGCTTGGCTGACATACAGAGATCACCTTTAAATGTTCTTTATAAAGCACATCTCTGAGTGCGTTCATATGTTTTTGTGAAGCCAGAATCAGGAAACATGAAACACTGCTCAAAATCACCAATTTGACATGCACTTTCATGGTCAAATATTCTGGTGTTTTTTTTTTTGATTAATTTGTTTTATTTTCGATTTTTGTTTGTTTGTTTTAATTAGGAGGAAGTGGAGGGACTTGAAGAGGTATGAAATAGTATGACTGCATTTTTTTTTTATTGTGAGGGTATATCTATAGTGAAAAATACTTTTGTATTTGTATTTTTACGATTGAAGTAGGGTGTGCGGTTGGAGACTAACATTGTGCCATGATATCATGTGTGAGATCATACATGTAGTTGTGTTTCTGAGATCTCAGAAAGCTTGATGATAGTAATGTGTTATGAAATGCACCTTGAAACATGTATAAAGACCAATCGGTAAAAAAAATATCACTATGGTATATCACTATCACTATGATATTAATGCTTTATTTACAATGAGGACAGGCTCTGAGAATAGCGAAATGTACCATGCTGCTGTTTTTCAAAGCCAGGATTCTATGCTGGAACCCCCCCCCCCCCCCCCACAACAGCAATAACTTATGCTTTGAAAGTGAAACAGAGCTCAGTTGTGACGTTCAAAAGCGCATCTCATCGAAAAGAATGGTTTGCCCACCCTGAGAGATGTATAGATCTATCTTCAGCTCATTTTCTTGGAGGGGGGGGGGGGGGGGGGGCGGGGTAGTCTGGGCAGATTGCAAATTAGATTACACCCAACCTCCTCGTCACCTTGACTCGGATTCCCTTGAGAGTTGTAGGGCATCATGGTTGCCATCGAACACTGCTTGCCTCGTAGACGACTCGCACAACACTAATTTGCCTAATTCGCTTTTCTTAATAAAGTGAACCATCATTACATCAGTGTGTGTGGAAATGGTATAGCATGGATGGACCTAGCAATCTGTATAGAGTACATTAGTGTGATTGAAGGTGTTGAGTGTGAGTATAAATAATGAAAGACACTTGTCTGTTTACAGGATTAGCTTTTTTTGTTCTTCTTCAGCCGCTTAAAATGAAAATAGTGGTAATAGCTGCTAGTCAGCTAATTGGTACATTGGTAATGTGCACATAAGCTGCGCAAGAGGATGCTAAGGTCTTTATAAAGTCCTATTGCTATAGTAGCGCTTCAAGGTGCTGAAAGGTTCAAGGAAGTTTGTCCTACCAGGTACCCTTTTGCAACACCTAGGTAGAGTGTGATAAATGTATACTAATGTCATGATAAAGGGCATTGGTGCCATAGCTGGGCTTAAACTGTAACATCATTGGCAACATATCCACGAGACTACATGTACCATACATCATAGCATTGTTCATCTTTGGTTTATAACTGTAACTTCACAAGCTAACATTGAAATATTAATCCTTGTCTAATTTCTGTATTAAGATATTCAATTCCAGGACTCTGTTTTTGCTGTAGTATGCTCTGACAAGAATAGTCCTCTTTTGTTTCCTTTCCTTTATATTAAATGTATCGTTTGATGTTGGGGACTTCATTGACACAATTCTTGTTTCTCTATTGCTACAGGCAAAAGGTGCTGAAGCTGAAATCCCGAAGCAAGTCGCCGTCATCTACTGGGTCCACGCACTCTGGCCATTCTGGTATTGGCAATCCCGCGTTCTCAGGCAGCGTACACCGGCAGCAGCGTAGCCAACGCCCTTCTACTCCGTTCCACCACCGGGCGACCCACACCGATGACCTCATTGGCGTGGACCAGGAGCTCTCGTCAAGGTTAGCCCCGATCGGTGTGGCCACGACGCCGTTGTCGTCGGTCGGACCTGTCTCGCAGGAGAGCAAACCATCAAACAATGCACTGCCTAAGCCAAGCCCCGCAGCGTTCAGAACTCCCGGGTCGACGGACCCCGTGCTAACCGAGTCTCCGCCCTCCGTGGCGCCCTCGCCGCTTATCCCACCCCCGACCGGAAGCGGTCTCAATCCCAGTGAGCGGGACAGGACTATGCCCACGCTGAGCCCCTACCCGCCCCCACGGAACGGGGAGACGGGTATGCCTCAGGCCAGCGGCGGCCCGGTAGGATCATCTATGAGTAGGAACTGTGATATGGGACACTCGATGGATCATGTGGGGTTGATTGGTGACTTGAAGGTTGAGCGAGATCTGTTGACAGGGAGAACTATTGGGCATAGAGAGCCTGTGAAGCAGGAGGAGGACAAAGTGTGGCAAAATTTCAGGTTACCCAGTGAGCATCAAATGGACTCAAAGAGACCTCTTCTGCCCTTGTTGAGCTATGAGAAACGAGAGGAGAATGAAAATATGTTTGATTCGCTTTATGACCCAGCAAATACTGATGAGTAAGTATGATAACTACAGCATGGTCGACGATGAAATTGAATCCAATTTATTGCTTGAAAACCAGGAACTTTGCATGCTTCAAAATCTTGCCAATTTTGTGAATAGTCGAGATTTAATATACTACCGTAATCTGTTGAAAAACCTTTTTTTGTGCAATTTTTTAGGGTCAAACCCTAAAACCAGACTCTTTGTTCACCTCCAAAGCTCATGACGTGCATTGATTCTCCTACGCTTTTGGGCTAGTTATTCCATTCAGTGTAAATACAATTCAGGAAGCATCTATGTTGAGACTGGGTTACATTGAACTTGAATCAAATCCAAAAACAACTTTCTTCCTTGAATTGTGCCCTTTAACATTGTTGGACAATTGTCAACCATGTAATGAATGAGTTTAATGCTCCTTCTTTTAGAATTGAGAAATTATCACCACAGAACATTGCACTTAAATACATTTTTGGTAGTCCAGATGCAACAAAAAGAAATAATAAATTTACCAGCTGTTCAACTAATATCTTTTTTAAGTAATGAAATTAGTTTTCTCAATGGCTGTCTTTTTTTCTCGCATTTGCTTTTCTCTTTGTTTATTTTGTTTTCATTTTGGCATTGACGATATGCCAATGAAATGAGATCAATTACAAACTGGTTATTATAATGTAACACTAACCAACGCTCAGGTGTTGATTTTTGATATATCTGTCGTATTATAGTGTAGTTATTACCATTTGAGATCTGTTTTTGAGGCCAGTATTCTGCTATTTCATTTATCAAAGTCCAAAGATTATGCACCTAAATTCTTGAATATCATTTGTTGTTATCAAAGTCCATTGATGATGTGCAACATTAGAACTTTAGTCAAATGACATATGTATGCAACGCTAACACTCCAGTGTCATTTACTTACCAAAGTGCACTTATTTAATATGCAACATCACTCAAACAGTTGATGATTTCAGTGTCCATGTGATGCAACACTAGCACTTGAGTGTCGGCATGTTGGTGTTACCATAAGCTCATTGATTGTACACTGTACTCTAGCACTCGAGTGTTGGCTACTAGCTAGTCGGTGTTACCATAAGCTCATTGATCATACATTGTACACTAGCACTCAAGTGTCGGCTAGTTTGTGTTACCATAAGCTCATTGATCATACACTGTACACTGGCACTTGAGTGTCGGCTAGTTGGTGTTACCATAAGCTCATTGATCATACACTGTGCACTAGCACTCGAGTGTCGGCTAGTCGGTGTTACCATAAGCTCATTGATCATACATTGTACACTAGCACTCAAGTGTCGGCTTGTCGGTGTTACCATAAGCTCATTGATCATACACAGGATCTTCTGCCAGCCACACAAGAAGCTGAAGGAGGAGAAGCTGGTCCAGCCAGTCGCTTCGGTCCTGGACTTCCCCGCTGAGATGGACGTAGGGTTGCGCCATAACAGACCACCTTCGCCTGAAAAGGATCCCTATGAATTCATGGAGAATGAAACATCTCCTACAGTAAGTTATCGTTTACTCATGAAGTACTATTGATGTTGATAGTGATAGTCATGATCATAATAACGATACTGATATGGACTCACATGAACCTGTTTATACCTCCAGTCTACTTATTTAAAGAGCACCAAGTGACAAGCTGCTAATTCTGTACAAATTATTCTTCTTCATTCTTTCTTCTCCTCCTCCTCCTCCTCCTTTTCCTCCTCCTCCTTCCTTACTTACTGTAGTTCTATAACAAAGAAAATCACTGGAAGTCCTCTTCATCATGCAATACATATCAACGTAACTTGAGTGGAGAGAATGGTACTCTCTGGTTCTGTTTCTCTTAGCTTCTTGTTGTTGTAGTAGGGTGATTAAGTGTATTGACATATTGAACCTCCATTTTTCTAGCAGGGGGATAAAGTGTATTGATACTCCAAACCTCTTTTTTATAGCAGGGTGATGAAGTGATACATGCTTATTGAACTGTTTTTTCTAGTAGGATGAATGAATGATAGAATATTGATACACTATTTGTGTTTTAATACCAGGGTGATAGAGTGTATTCTACTGATCCTCTCTGTTTTTTCTAGCAGGGTGGTAGAATGCCCATCTCGGGCAGAGGGAGAATGAAACCTAATGGAAGGACGAGAGGAGGGCCGAGAAGACCCAGCATCAAGAAAAGCAAGATTAAGGTAAGAGAAATAGAAATCAAAGATTGGTAGTTAATAAATCTTACATATGCAAATGTTTGTATTGTTGTCCCTCTCATGTCATTAGTAGAGTATGCACACACGAGCAATTGAATAATAGCTTTAAAGGCATCGTTTAACAATGTTAAATATGAGATGCACGGCCCTATGTGTAATATTGAAGCCCTACAAAAATTGTGCTTCAAAATGATCAAGAAATGCCTCGAAAAAGTAAAAATTTGAGTGACCGGTTTAACCATACTCGTTTTCCCCAATAGACTGTAGTGTTATGAAAACCGTTAGGAAAAGGCAAAATTTGATTTCGATTTCCAATCATAAACATCTTGATAATCAGACAAGTGATCAGCTTGTAAAAGTCATGGGGTTCCTGACTGACCTAAAGGTTATAATTATCATTGCAGCATAGCTAAATCCAGAATTTGTTTCAGAATCTGAGACAAAGTTACCCAATCCCTCTAATATTCCATTGTCTGAGAGATATATGCCCATTACAGTTAACATGCCGGCCTTGACTTTGTTATGCATCAAATATTGTATTGGATAATTTACAGCTTTGTTAAAACTTTAAAAATTTATTGCAAGTCTTGCGTGCTTAACATTTCGAAAACTTCAACATTCTGGGAAAAATCTGCACAAAGGATGTAATGCCTTTCCTGTTTGTAGTTCCTGTAGTGCATTTATTTCCTATGTGTAGAGAATAAACTTTTAATGATATTGATATGGTAGCCAGAGGATATGTGTAAAATAGATTAAATATGTATTTGTGTTCTCAATCTTAAGTCTGCAGTTTTGGCACTTTAGTACAGTTGAATGTGCAGACATGTGAAGCTTTAGTATAGCTTTGAGTGTCTGCAATCCTTGAGTATTTATTATTTTTAGTAAATAAGAGGTGGGATAGGGCAGATTGTAGTGCTTCAATCAAGCTAGTATTGTGTAAATTACCAATGGCTCTATTGCATTGATCATGAATTCAATGTAACATGCAATTATGACCCAGCAAATCTAGTTTGAAGGGATATACAAGAGTTGATTGGGAAGTCATTCTGCTGCAAAGAGTCTTATTTTAACAAAGTATTCAACTACATTTATTTTCACACAGTATCATATTCAGTATCAAACATGAACTAAACGGGGGGGGGGGGGGGGGGGGGTTGGTGGTGGTGGGAGGGGGATGAGAGAATGGTACGACACATGCTCTGATGACAGTTATTCCACGGTTAGTTTCCTAAAAATAGCTGAACTGGATATCCTGATCACTTACCCTAAAACTCCATATCAACCCAAATTCCAACCAAATATCATTTTGAGGACCAGAAGAGTGTTAACTTATGATAAAGTATATATCTTTTCTTAATTAAGGCCTGGAGCAACTCAAGCCTGCAGCAAATGATGATGACCTCATAATTGATTTAATATGTGGCTAGATAAAATTCAAAGTGATCATTCTAGTTGTGATTCCAATCTTCATTGTCGTTCATTTTATACTCCATTTTTTTAGGACGATGAGGTTCAGAGGAGAGCTGAGGAAGAGAAACCCAGACCCGAGACCTTGACAGCCGACGGACAATCCAATGTGTTCAGCACAGATCCCTCCAAAGCCATGGGTTCGTCAAGTCTTCATTTTCAAATTGTCCACCATCTCCAAAGAAAATATTCTCACTCTGGGTAGCTCTTTAGGTTATGGCTCATTGTATTCCCACCTGTAAAGGCAAGGATATATCGTACAGTCAAACCAAGGGATAAAGAAAATAGGTCACTGTAGGGAGATTGCCTGTCGAGTGTGATTTTACCATGTCATCTCTCTTCTAAGAGCGAGGCATGATGGCTCAGTGGTAGAGCAGGGGTCTCATAACAAAGAGGTCCGGGTTTGAAACCAAATGGATGAGCTAGTGCCGTTTGGTAAGGCATCAATCCTCATTTCCAAGTCCCTTGGGAAAGGACTTATAGCCATCTGTCCCCTGGTTGCTTACTTACAAGCAAACACATGCTTTCTTAGCAGTGGGGTATAAAAAACAAACAAACAAACATAAGAGTGGCCACTGAAGACCGGTGGCCATTAAAGATGGGTTGCCTTTAGAACCATTACCAAAAATTTAGCATTTGGTTTGAGAGCAGGAATGGGTTATACTATACAGTGTTAGTTTGTATGATAAACACTTCATTCGAGCTCAGAGGGCATACCTACAGTTTTTATGTCATTTTGTTGTGTTTCATTTTGGAAAGCAGAGCTCTAAAGTAAGACAGATCCCCTGCACATGCAGCACTATGAAAATGCTCACATGTTAGCATGGACCATGGTGCACACTGCACACAACCCCAAACATTTTTAGCCTGGACTTTAAAACAATTAAAACATTGTAGGACCCTTCCTTGTAGTCTTCAATTTGCAAATTTATGACGTTCTTTATGCATTACACTTTACTTTCTTGACAGCAGCTGCAGCAAACAAAGCACTGCCCAACAAGGGGGAGACCAAACGCTTGATGCACATAGATGACATCAAGGTCACAGGGGTCGGCGATCTGGAGAGACTCTTTGAATCTTCATCCTCGGATGATGACGATGGGGTGAGTCAATAAGATTGGGCTTGTGTAACGAAAAGTATCATGCTATTTTGCGACACTCATTCCACATTATAACTGTTGATTCAGAGCCCTAAAAATATGCAAGATACACAAGTAGAAAGGGCAAACATTTTCTGCACACACTGCATCCTTTTTTGTTTCATGAATATTTCTTGATAAACAGTTGTTATTTAAAAAACTTGCCCATATTTTGTATATTGTTTTCAGAGTCTTTACAATTTACTTTAACAATATAGAAATGAAATAAAAATATTAATGTTGTCAATTTGAAGATTGTTACATGATCAATTTAGCCTTAAAGATAAATCCTATCCTGAAAGGAATATGTGATGAATCCTTCACGATATAAAGGCTGGAGCATTAAAATGTAGTGCATCATAATTTCAATGAATCCTTGAAATGGTGGCCGTAATATGGGCAATGTGTACAGTACATAGTCAAGTTGTCACCCCTTTCTAACTGTCGCATTTGGAAAATTGTGGTACAAATGTTTGAAACAAGTTATAACATTTTGGCAGGACTTTAATTTTGTTTAATTTGTATTGAACATATTCCAACCAAGTGTTTGTACCTCTCCAACTCTAATATTGTATTGAAATCTAGTCCCTGTAGCATGGTTTAAAAAAAAAAGCATTTTGCCATAGTCTGGTGGGCGAGACACATTGTGCATAGACACACAGCGCTAGTTGGGTCGTTAATTTCAATTATTTTCACTTTCAATGAAAATAGACAGCACAATTACCTAGGTTTAGCAATACACATACAAAGTAAAGAATTGATATTGGCTACTCGGCTTATGTAGAAAAGAAACCGACAAAACAATCCGTTTCGTACATGAACCGTAAAGAAGAAAGAGAATGGAGGAAAGTGCTTCTGCTGTTATCTTGGCCGACATACATTGATGACATATGCCTATTCCCGTGAGTGGGCTCGTTTCCTGTCGAAGACAGAACACACACTAAATATTGTGTGCACATCTCGGGCAGGGGGGAGGAAATGATGCGCTCCTAAACAGGAAACCTGTCGTTCCCTCCAAGATGTTTGGCCATTCTTTAAGCAGCGGCGGCGTAGCTGGAGAAGCAAATCATCAGGAAAGTTTCTTCCGCCGTTGCCAGAAAAATTCACCCTGTAGTTGACCCTACTGTTTTCCCTGTGGTCCTATGTCAAATAAACATGTAAGAGAAACTTTTGAAGGATTAAGGACAATCTAATTGTCTTGGCAGTAGTACAGTCAAGGTAATGATCGTAGAAGCCTTGAAAAAGTGGCCCTTAAAATTGGTTGTAGGAAAAGATTTGCATTTAATATGAGACATGTACTAAAATAGTTCAGTTTATAATTGATATGTGGGTGATGCCAAATTCTAGATGCATTTTCACGTGAATAACATTGCAGAATGTCTAAGATACACTCCCTGCATCAGAGGCATGACAAGGTAAATGTCAAACTTATACCAAGAGCACCGAGGTCGCTGAGGTTACTCTTCCAGTGCTGTAAATGTATGGTACATTCTCGAGCTACAATCGCTCAGTGGTCAATTTCATGAAATGAACCCATGTTCTGTCTTCAACCCTAGGCCTAACATTACACTGAATCTTTACCGTGACCATCAGCCTCAGTCCAAGCCTAAGTCAAAGTCTAAGTCAAGGTCTTAAATCGAACCTGAATCCCAATCACACCCCAGCTCTAACCCTATATCTCTGATGAAATAAAGTCCAGACTAAGTGTCGCTGGAACATGTGTCTGATCACTGACGAGGATATAGAATCAAAGTTTGTTGTTTGATTTTTTCAGGGTTTTGATGACATGGTGTCCCAGGTGATCCATCGAGGGGAAGAATCATCAACCAAACCCTTCGGCAACTCATTACACAGCTCCACCGGTATGCCAGGTAAGTCTAGCTCGGGAATTCCCCTTCCTGACATTGACACAGTGAACTTGACACACTCAAGTCAAACCTGATTTCCTGATGTCATCTTAGACAGGTTGTGACAACGTTAGGAGACCATGGAATTAACCTCTGGAATGTGATTTAAATGTGTTGTACACCTCCACCGGTATGCGAGGTAAGTCCAACTAGGGAAATTCCCCTTCCTGACATTGACACAGTGAACTTGACACACTCAAGTCAAACCCGATTTCCTGATATCATCTTAGACAGTATGTGACAATGTTAGGAGACCATGGAATTAACCTCTGGAATGTGATTTGAATGTGTTGTACAGCTCCACCGGTATGCCAGGTAAGTCCAACTAGGGAAATTCCCCTTCCTGACATTGACACAGTGTACATGACACACACGAGTCAAACCCGATTTCCTGATATAATCTTAGACAGTATGTGATAACGTTAGCAGACCATGGAATTAACCTCTGGAATGTGATTTGAATGTGTTGTACAGCTCCACCGGTATGCCAGGTAAGTCCAACTAGGGATATTCCCCTTCCTGACATTGACACAGTGAACTTGACACACTCAAGTCAAACCCGATTTCCTGATGTCTCCTTAGACAGGTTGTGACAATTTTAGGAGACCTTTGAATTAAAATTAACCCCTTGAATGTGATTTGATTGTGGTGTAAAACACGTTTTCCGTAAACCCCCGCACATGTCATATCTAGCTTAGTACTGAATGTAATGTTAATGATTCAATTTTTAAAATTCTACATGCATATCACATTAACTTAATAATAGTGAAAACAAAGACATACATCAGATGCATGTGACCAATTGAAACCGTATTAGTTGAAAAACCCACGTATGTCGTTATATTTGTATTAACAATGCTCAAGAAGCAACAACACATCATCCACTTAGAGCAAGAAGGGCCTTATCTAGAGGATATGTGGTTCTGCCATTCTGGCTCAGGAGAAACGTTATGTCCAATATTAGCTCGCATACATGATGAAAAGTTTCCCTTCCTCACTTTGAATGAGTGTAGTAGAATAAGGTTGAATGAAAATGAAACTGAAATATGTAGTCCTTACTTCCGCACAATTTGATGGTTAGAGACCTGCTGCTGCAACCCATGGTATTATTTCATCAGCCACTTGTTTTTCAATTTGAGCTTACAAACAGTGATTTATTATACATGTCTGGCTCATTATCCAGAGTCAATGTCAGTTTTATTGTTAAGACTGTCATATAAGTGTTTCAGAGTTGTAAAGTTGAGAAGAAGAACAAGTCTTCTGACATGTCATTGGGGGGAGCTGCTTATAATGATGATTAATAACTTATGATATATAATAAGCACAAGAAGAAACGGATCCAAGTATGAATAGAAATATTGAAATAGGCCTGATATACAATCTGAAATGTGTAAAAGTGTGTAGATATTTAGTTTAATATTGAATATATATTTAGGGGATCATAATATATAGACCAATAGAGACAGTTAACAGATTTGCTCTTTGCTATGTGCTTTGATGATCATGAATGCATGTGACTAAAACTGGTCTACAATAATTCATCATTGCTCTGACAGGCTCCAGTCAAACGGGTCCCGATCTTGCCCGGATGTACCCGACCCCACCCTCCCTGGAACAGCAGAACTCTGCCTTCTCTCCCGTCAACCAGCCCTGCCACGACTACATCAATCACGGCTCGGTGCAGGGCATCACGCAGCTTGAGCACAGTGCAGGAGGAGACTTCAACGAGATCGAAGCGGACGAGAACATGGGGAGCCCCAAGCCAGAGCAGATACAGGTAGGTTTTTTTATTTTCAAAATATTTTTTGTCAATAATTTTTTAACCTGACTGTAAAAGTAAACGACCAGAGGACCGACGGCTGTAAGTCCTCTCCGAGGGACCTGGTAATGAGGATTAAAGTAGATATTCATTGATTTTAAAAACTAACTTTATTGTCATTATTGCAAAGTTGAAACTTTGATTCGACAAGGTTATCAAAATTCAATGCTTGGAAATATTCGAAGTAACAATTATTATACATTACAAAAAGCTTAAATACAGCCCCGCCATAGCACCGGAAGAGCTCTCCGAACGCTGCTGAGATGTGTGAGATCACAGTATGGACATGCCTTGCACAAGCAGACGATGTCCCATGACATCTCACACATTTTCAGTGCCTGTGTTTTCATCTCCTCTTGAGTTCTTTCTCTTACTTCACTACCATCAGGCTAAATGTATAATCTATTGCCTCACTCTAAACCCTGCGCATGGTTTTATTTTGATGAAAAATGCAGCGATGTTTTTCTTTTAAGCAACGAAATCTTCTATTCAAAGACACTTTTGCTGTATTAATGCCAGATGCATGGCAGATGAATTGATGGAGAATACATGCCCTTGTTTGTTTGCAGGATTGGAGTTTTGTTTACAAGGTTCCGCCCACAGAGAGGTTTGTTGGTCCCAGTATGTACGCCCCACTGAAGGCCCTACCAAGCAGCAAGCAACCTCCACTCAAGATCCCCGAATCGTGTCACTACAGACCATCTTGGCAGGTGAGATGATGATAGTAATGATGATTCTAATGAGGCTATTAGTAGTGGTGATGGTGGTGGTGGTGGTGGTGGTGATGGTGATGGTGATGATGGTGAAGATGGTGATGGTGAGGATGAGGATGGGGATGAGGATGAGGATTAGGAGGATGATGGTGGTGATGATGATGATGGTGATGGTGATGGTGATGGTGATGGTGATGGTGATGAGGATGATGGTGATGATGATGGTGATGGTGATGGTGATTGTGATGATGGTGGTGATGATGAGGATGGTGATGACGATGGTGATGGTGATTGTGGTGATGGTGGTGATGATGATGATGATGGTGATGAAGATTAGGGAGAAGTTGATGAGGATTATGGTTGGGATGATGACGAAGATGGTGGTGACGATGATGATGTTATTGAGGATATTGGTAAGGACGATGGTGGTGACGATGATGATGCTAATAGGCATATTAGTAAGGATGATAATGGTGATGATGGTAGTGATTGTGAGTGTTTGGCAGATTTATTCCATTTTTCAAAATGAATAATTAATTGTATGTCATGTTCCACCTTTCAGTTGCCATTGTCACCCAAGCCAGACCTTTTGCCTGTTGCTAAGGACAGGTGAGTATCCAATTCACAAATATTCATCTAAGTCACGTGATATCTTATGTCCTATTTAGTTTACTCGTTGTATGTGTTCATGAAAATAAAAGCTCTGTATAATTTGTTTGTGATTAGTTTGGCTGTGAGAGATTTGAATGACTGCATGAATAAAGTTGGCTTATCTTTATTAAAATTTCTTCATTTTCATTTTCTTTACCAGTCTTGTTTTGGAGATGGAAATGAACATGAACCAGCCAATAGTGTTCAACGCACCGGGACCTACCCTCATGCAATCTCCCGCTGCCTACCCGGGGAGCCAGGAGCCTCGCAGTGCCGCCAACATGGACCTGCAGTCTCCTGCTTCAGAGGCCTCCTCCTACGTCAGGAACATCAACTCAATAGAAGCGCCCACACCGGCCAGCAACATCCCGGAGGCACACGGCCTCCTGGTGAACCTCACGCTGTCCGACTCGCTACTTAACATCTACAAAGACAGGAACTTTGATAGCAGCGTTATGTGTGTGTGCAACAAGAACATGTGCCAGTGCGGCTTCAGCGCTGTCATGAACCGAAGGTACGCCGTGGGGAGCGGGCTCTTTGCCGAAGACGAATCTGAAATAACGGGACAGCCGGCCGATGCGGCCCTCTGGACATTCCACAAAGACAATCCCATGCTGGCGGGCATGCCCGACCGCAAGCCGCTCTTGTCGGTGGAGGAGCCGTCGAGCGAGAAAGATGGGAAAGAGGTTTCAAGGACAGCTAAGTGTGTATTGAGATTGATTCAGGAACAGTGTAACAGTCCGTATGCCACGCTGGCGAGGCTTGCAGGGTGTGTTCACAAGAGAGGTATCAACAGTTCAGGTCCTCTGGCCAGGAGCCAGATTGAAATCAATGGTAAGTTCACCATCCACTCATTCCTTCAAGGTCGGCAACTCAACTGGACCTGTCAAATAATTTTGTAGGACTTTGCTTGGCATGACGGGATTCCAGTATATCGGTGCCATGCTTTTGTCTTGTGAACGGAACATCTTTGAACTTTTTGAAAAAGCTTTGAATCTTTGAACAAAATATTGATCTCATGTTGATTACTCGTTATGCAGATGATCAACGAATGGAAGTTAAATTTATCGTTGCAAATTTGACCGTTTAGGCTCATTTGGACATGAGCGTGATGGGTGTAGTTCCCTTCACAGATCAGGGAGTGCCCGGAGAGATCCTTGATGCCCCTTTGCCATTTATTGTCATGCGCAGTTTTGCCATGATGGTGTTTAGGGGTAGTTTACCACTTAATGTGTGAATGTGGCCTATCCTATTAAATGAGATGGGTTTACATGTAGTTCCCTTCACAATTCTGTATCTTATAACATACAGACCAGGGAGTACCCAGAAGGATCAATGTTGCAAACAGCTCTTCTTTTTCTTCTTCCAACCCCTTTCTCCGTGATGCCCCTTTGCCATTTAGTTTCATGTAAAGTTTTGCCATGATGGCGTTTTAGAGTGGTTTATCACTTCATGTGCGAATGGGGGCCTATCCTCCCATCCCTCGGATAGGATGTTTAATGGAGGCCCTGTGTAGTGTAGAGGAGAGTCACCACCTTTGCATGTTAAGAACCCACAGCACTATTCATATAAGAGTAGGGGGAAACCCCGGTGTAGTGGTCCACCTGCACACCCCCTGCACACCCCCAATCAGTTATACCGGGAGGAGAGACCCAAGGGTTACAGTGATTCAGTTCGCTTTTCGCCTCCCTGGCACAGGTGACGCCAAACACTTAATAAAAATAATAATAATAATATTATGAACACTGCATGCAACAAAGTATACCATTCTCTTTGTGCTCTCCCATGATGCATGTTCAGACGGCTGTGATGCTTGTTTTGCTGCGCTGGATCTGGGACGGCTTCTCATGGATGGTACCGCTGGGAGTAAGATGGACGATACTCTCAAGAGCTCCTGTCTACATAGCTGGCCCTACTCACCAGGTGAGTGTTCAAGTCGGAATCTGTCTTGATGAATATAATAATAATAATATTCAGTTCTTGTAAAGCGTATAATACGTTATGAATTACCGTCTCTTTTGCTTATGTGCTTCCAAAGAGCTTTTGAAATTATTACCCTAGCTTTACCTCCGGCTTTTTCACAGTGCATTTCAAGGAATAATCCTACCAGGTACCCTGAGTTGAGTGTGGCAAATATAGATTAATGTCTTAACAAAGGACATTAGTGCCGCGGCGGGACTCAAACTGCAGGCCTCGCGATCCACAGTCCGGTGACATATCCACTTGACCACAACACCTCTATGCTGATCTTTTAGGCAGGCAGGGTTTTGACGGCACATTGTTTCTTGGTTGAAATATCAAGCATTTTTTTTGGGGGGGGATCAAGGGTTAATAGACCTGTTTGCTATTGTATTTAAATAAATGTATGCATGCTTCAATCCAGAACCATTGGTTTTGTTAAATAGTTAAACCCCCTGCAATACATAATGGCATCTCTGTAGAGGAAATCCACTATGTATACATTAGACATTGCTATGTCTGGCAAGCTTGTGATTTGTCAAGGGATGTATTTTCCCAACAAAAGTATAAGACAGGTCCACAAGGGTAGCATTTATTTGCATGTTGTCAACCTGTGTAATGCCATTAGTTCCTTCCGGTGCTGCAAGACTGGAATTTAGTCCAGTTTGGCCTAAGGGTGAACAAATTTCCGCCAAGAAGCCTGCATGTACAAATCCATTTTTCATTTTGTACATTCGAAATGTACAATACTTAAAATAAAATACAATAAATTGCGCGTAAAGGAGAGTATTGATTGTCCCTAAACTTTTGAAGGCTTACTGTGTAAAAGAGGATGTAGGTCTGATTACAAATGAAACACAGCATGAGTGGTTGGTAGATCCATCAGTTTGTTACTTTGATTCTGATAAAATATGCAAATAATTACATATATTAGATATGCTTGTATGCCACATTTTTTCTTCCAATTCTCATTTCCATTGCATTTATTTCCTTTAATAAACACTTCAACCTGTCTCATGAGCTATATCTATGTATACAAAGTCGCTTAAAACTTCACTACACAATCAGCTCATACAATATTTTTGCTTTGGGCATTGTGTGATTTCTTCCCTGTTCAATAAGTGAGAAATCCTCTGCATATTCTCCTATTATCAAGGATTACATACTTTGTTATTCTTTAATACCCCATAATCTCCTTGAAAATGATAGTACAGTTTGCACCAAATGAACCTTTAATTTACTGTGCTGGCAGGGGGCATATTGCACAGATTATGTATTATCATAATCTTGTGAACTTAAAAGGATATTCATTGTATTTTAACTCGCAATTGTTAGAATATTACAGTGCCTCTTGAAAAAGAATGTATCATACATTACATTTGTAGTTATTATTATTTTAAAGTTATGCAGGAAGCTATATTTAGTTTATAAACTTGAAAGACTTTCACAAGTATTTGAGAGATACATAGTTATTGAGGAAGGAAAGAGATCATCATCTTGCTTTAATTAATGATATAGATTTTAGAACAGAAAAAAAAAGAAGATCTGAAAGGTTTAAGGCTTTAAATGTTATACGGCTCAACATATGCAAGATGGATGTCATCAAAGTTTTCCTGCATGAAAGTGTCAAGAATGAAATTCTGTTCTCTTTGTGGAATTCAATTTTTCCATGGTTATTACAAGGGTTTTTAGATTTGTTATAAGAATCATTATTTAAAGTTTTAGCGCAAAATTTCCGGCTATATTTAAAAAACTTTACCTCAATATTTCATCATTTGGGCAAAAACTAAGACCAAGAAATACACACAGGAAGAGAGAGAGAGCATTGCAAAAATGCCAGAAGCCTGTGTACGAAAAGTTGAGATATTTTAACGAAATCCTCATTTTTTGGTGTATCCGCAACAAGTACCCTCTTCCTGTTATGCAGGCCAATATTACGAGATAACTCATCTTTTTAGAGAGAGGGGGGCTGCGTGATGAGTCATGTATGACTGTGCCCCCGCCTCTCTTAATCACAGAAGTCAGTCATGCCCAAGCTTTGATACAGACTATGATTAACCTTTACCAATCCCTACTCTCTCTCTCTCACTCTCACTCTCACTCTCTCTTTCTGTGCTCTGTCTGTATGTGATTCTTTCTCTCACTCTCTCTCTCTCTCTGTTGCTATTTCTCCTTTGTTTTCTTTTTTGCTTTGTCTGTCTGTTTCTGTCTCTGCCTCTGCCCCTCTCTCTTTCCCATCCCCCCTCTCTGTGTGTCTCCTCCACCCACCCCCCCCCCCCCTCTATCTCTATCTCTCTCTGCTCTGACCCCCCCCCCCCCCCTTCTCTATGTCCCCCTCCCTCCTTCTGTGTCTCACTTTCTCTCTGTCTGTCTGTCTCTGGTCTGGTCAATGTGTAGTCTACTTCTCTACTTTTTTTCTATAAAAACACTTTGAATTACTTGTCACTTTATTTTTGTAGAGTATGTACACTTCATAGTTTTTAAGATAAATTGAGTCCAGGGATCTCTAGCCTGAACTATTTTAAAAAATGAAAGGGGAGAAAACCTTCCCTTTTCCCCCCTTGACTAGAGCAAACCATATAAGATAAGTTAATACAAAAATAAGTTTCATTAAGAAGTAATTGAATTTGGTTATTTTAGGAAGTTGTAAAAATAACCCTTGAACTGATCTGTCAAGTATAAGAATTTTAAGATCTTTTAAGCATTTTAGTGATATCTTTCATCATCCATATGTACATGTGGAATGGAAAAGGGTTGCATTGCATACACAAAAGGGCAAATGTCATGAATTATTACATTCTAACACTTGAACCTTGGAACATATTGGAATATCACTTTGGCACACTCTGTCCCGGAGCGACACCTGTTTTGTATATTATCGTCAAACTTGCCTGTCTGTAGTTTGAACTCTGCCCCTTTCTTTTGGCACATACTTTTGTTCTGCTCCATTCCAACAAATATTGTGTATTCTGGGTTGAATCGTTCATATTGTGAGCCTGAAGGATTTTAAGTCTGTCAAAATATAGAAATCGATGCCCTATTAGCTCTAGAGAATAGGGAGACAATACTATTCTTTTAAAGGTAAAGACCAGTATTGGCAACGCCCCAATTTCAAAAAATGAAATGGAAGCTCTCATTACCAATCATGTGAAAGAATATGTTTTGACTAATACATGATGATAAAAAATTTGCCGGGAAACCGCCTACTAATTCATATATTTGGTAAATTTATTTCTCTCATGGTCTGGTGAGAGAGATAGGGTAGTCCCATATACATCTTTCTGTGTATAGTGCTTGTAACTTTATGAAGAATGGGCCAAATTTCTTATCATTTTGATGATTCCAGAACCTTGCAGATGCTAGATGCTAGATGATCAACCCTTTTCTGATCGATTCCACAACGTTTCTTTCACAATGCAATCGCATGACCATTACTGGTCTTTACCTTTAAAGCCCCACTGCACTACTTATAGCTACTTGCGCCCTCTATATAGCAAACAATGCCTAATCGGTGTCTGTTGGTCCCCCATGATCCCTTTTTTCTTATGTTAATTGAGAGCTGAGTTGATGAGATAACCACCTGTCAGTGACCTTGCAGGGAGGTCTAATCCCCCTGGCCAAACTAGTACAGACGGGCTTTAACACAGAATGCTGTCAAGTTTCCCTGCCCTTTGATAACCTTCTATTTATGTACGACATTTTGGAGCTAAAGTGGCAAATTGAGATTGTAGAACCATGCAAAGGCATCATCCTTAATGATATATCATGTACATTTATTTTTGCATTATATAGGGGGGGGGGGTGGCATACCCCCGTCTTACCTTCAAGCATAATTTTGTTTCCCATTATTGTTTTGATTTCTCTTAGAATATGTTTCACCCCATATCCTCATCATGTTGTACCTAGCAATTCTATTTCTATCATATTTCTGTCCAAGTCTCTTAGGTTATGACACATGGTTTAAAAGTAGGTGTAGATCAGTGTTAACAGGATACAGTATTTTTCCCCCTATAACTGAAAAGTCATGTGTTGATTCAGTACAATTCTGAGGTCCGTAATAAAAAAACACTTTTAAAACGATATCATTTTAAGTTTACAATGAGATGTATTATTAAATGGAAGACAAGCGGTGACAAAGTATTATGTTACACATTTTTCTGTAACAATTTGTGAACTTACAGTTCTAATCTAGTATTTCTATTAGACTAGATTGACAACCTGGACCACTTCAAAGCTTCACTAAAAACTCACATCTTCCTTCAGACATTTAAGTGCTAACTTTATTGGAGGGGCTAGCACCTTTGAATGGTTTTTTTTTAAACAGATATATGGCGCCATACAAATGCTGTGAAACATCATCATCATAACCATCATCATTGTATAGTACAAATTGTATATGAATTCCACAAGTACCCCCCCCCCCCCCATGAATGAATCTAGAGGAAAAACATGTGTACAATTAAATGGAGTGCATGGATTATACCTCTATCAACATAGGTTTGATTTACATTTTGATACTATTGCAGCATTAGCTCCAGGCATCATGTCATGTCTTTGCAGGGTGGCATTCTTTTGTCGGTGCTTCTGCACATCTTTTAAGGGCATCTCATTTGCGGCATATCAACCAAGTTTTTATCTTTGTTTACATTTTGCAGGATTTAACCAAGTTTCTATCAATGTTTGTTTGTTACAGCAATGGCTCGAAGCACGATGTCTTCGCAGGACGTGGTGCGGACGTTGAGTTCACTGCAACCGTTGCTGCAGGATGCCATACAGAAGAAGAGAACTACGAGGTTATGGGAGAAGCCTTACACTGTACAGGGTCCACTCACATGGCAGGTCTTCTTCAACATTGGTGCCAGAGGTCAGTCAGTCAATTTTATTATCTCTCTCTCACTCTTAAACTCTCTCTCCGTCTCTCTATCTCTCCATCTCTCTCTCTCGCTCTCTCTCTTTCTCTCTGTCTCTCCATCTCTCTCCTTCTCTCCATCTCTCTCTGTCTCTCCATCTCTCTCTCTCTCCGTCTCTCTTTCTCTCTTACTCTATCTCTGTCTCGCTCACTCTATCTCTCTCTCTCTCTCTCTCTCTCTATCTGTCTCTCTCTCTATCTGTCTCTCTTTCACTTTATCTCTGTCTCTCTTTCCATCTCCCTCTCCATCTCTCTTTCTCTCTCTCTCTCACTCTTTCTATGTCCCTCTCTCACTTTATCTCTGTCTCTCTCCATCTCCCTCTCCGTCTCTTTTTTTCATTTCTTTTCTTCCTCTATTTTTCGCTGTACTTATTATTTCTGTCATTTTGATATCTCTTCTCTTTCTCTAACACTTGATCTCTATTTTGTTTTCTCATGTTAATGTCTTTCTGTTGTTTCCCTATTTCTTCATTTGTTGCTGACAAATTTGAAGTCTAGTATAACTATCTCTTCTTTCCTTTCTCTGTCTCTGTCTCTCACTCTCTATCTCCCCACTCCTCCCCCCCATCATCTTCTTGCTTTCTCTCTCTCTCTCTCTCTCTCTCCCCCTCTAGCACCTTTCCTCTTGCACGTGTGTCCGTCTGATCTTTCCATTTTCCCCTCGCTTCCTCTCGCGTGTTTTATATCTATTTTTCGCAATTACACATTAAGCAGGAAATACGTTTCCTGGCTTTTCAAGTGGTTTGCTGCAAATCATGTACGACAATCGACTGATCATTGTCTGGTTGTGGTGTGATGGTCTTGTACAAACAGCATTTTATTCATTTATCATACTACCACACATGGCACTTTGATTCAAGTGAATTATTTGAACAGTCCATGATAAGGATTGAAGAAAACAAAGGTCATTAAGTGATACTAATCACAGATTACTTTATAATTTATGATTACATGCTTGAAGGAACTGAACTGAATATGAATATGTATTGAATTCATTTATTTTTATGTAGAGTGACTGAAAATCACTGTTAGGCAAGTCCACTGTATTTTGTCATGTGATGCCCCATACATCAACAAACATTGTCAAGTTACAAACAGAAATTGAATGTTGAACGTTTAATTCATCTTTGGTCCGTTGCAATTTCTAGTAGGGCTTCTTATATACTAAAATCTCTGATGTGATATATAGCGTATGGGACAAAGATAGCTATGAATTGGCACTAAAATTACAGTGAAACTTGTATTTAAAGGCCACTTCAGGGAGACAAGAAAAGGGGTCTCCATAGGCAGGGGGTCTGTACAGATTCAAATAGAATATAATTTTCTAGGGGAATAAAAAAGGTGGTATCTATAAATGTATGGTGGTTGCTAAAGTGGGTGTTTACTTCTTTTGACAGGTCCAGCTGAAACCCCTGAACCCCTCCCCATACCTCGTCTTATGATCGGGCATGACAAGGACTGGCTTTCATCTTCACCTTTCGCCCTCTACTACTGGGTAAGTCTAACCTACTGCTTGTCTTCTGAATAGACCACTTTACCAACATATTCCAATTTTGTGAATACTTTTGAAACAAAATTTGTTGTTGACAACCTAAAAGCTTGCCCGAGGCTTGCTAGACTGCAGACTGGATTTTAAGTACTGGAGTTCATTCATGAATAACAGGTTAATGGAATAACTTGGTGCTAAGTCGCCAGGAAAAATTTGAATATGTTAGTAAACCGTCTATTTAACCGTCTATGGGTTACACCATGTAATTATGTTCGTCCTCTACTGTTTGTATTGAAGCCAGCTTCAGACAGATCATACAGATCATAATTTATTCTGCATTCTGTCAGAAAATGAGACATGAAAACCGAGATACACAATTTAACTTGTATGGATTCTCCCATGACTAATTAATTGATAATATCATACAACCTGTACTTGGAGTAGTTTCAAAAGTCAGTTACAATCCTGGAGAGAATCCTTCATCCTATGCCTGACTGAAGAGCATTTAGCCCGTAAGACTGGAAACTGTTTTGTGCATCAAGCTCTCTTTAATTTACATATTTGAAACTGAACTGGATCACTTTCAAGTTTTTGAAAGTCGCGAAAGTTTTTAACTGCGTCAAAGGCTGTCCCTAACAATTAACAAAAGTTTCATGCCCTGAAAGTTTTAGGTTTCAGTTTCCCCAATATTAGGACTTGCCTCTACCAATGCATTCTGTTGTGCTCGCAACACCTATACTCTAATGCATGCCAAGGCCATCCTATGCCCATAAAGAGGGATTAGATTCACAGGGTTTTAGTTTTTTTCTCAGACTCTTAGTCATTGCATAAATCATGAAGGTGAAAACAAACTTGGCCTGAAACGTTGATGAATGCAAACATGTGCACTACGAGTTACCCTGGCTGAACCTCAAACCTAGGTCATATACATTAGCAAATTTCTTGATAATACCCAATTTTGAAGAAGCAGCAGCTAGCGCTCATTAAAAAGTGACATCATGTCTGTATTTTGTTTGCATACATGTCTAGTTGGTTTGGTGGAAGGCTAAAACATATTTTCTCTTTGGAGCCAGAAGGGTGCCAACTGATATTATTTATCAACAGTTAATGCTCTTCCAGCTCCAAACATATCATATATTTGAACAAATACTAAATTGATTCATCTTACATGTTAATTAGGCATAGTTATTTTGTATGATCACTTTAAGATATATTCCCCATGCAAATGTGGGTGTTAATAGAGATGTTTGTTGTTGTTGTTGATATTTTGAGGTAATACCTGTAATACCATTATTTCAGATATACATACCAGGTTTCAAATGTGAATGTACATTTGCTGCACTTGACTCAGGTGAGGTAAATAGGTACCTGGCAAGAATCAATCAATTCCTCTAAATGCTTGAGTGCTATAATGGCAGCCATGCTAAAGCCAGGGTTATATAATTGAGCATTAGGAGCGGCACTGTGCCCGACACAAGCGCTGCACTACAAGACTCAACTATTATTATCACTTATTGTTATTATTTGTAGCTGCTAGCAGAACTGAATTATTTTTTCCTGGGGGGGGGGGGGGGGGGTTGTCAGACAGACAATGTATGCTGATTGTGTAACTTCAAACTTGATTGAATATACTTATATAAACCAGATCTTTCACAAATTTTAAGAGTGGTCAAGATTCACAACATTTGAAGTAGAACACTGAAAACTTCAATCTACTGAAGTCTCTTTCTTTGGGAGAAAAATTATGGCTCCAAAGTCTGGAATCGCTGAAGGTTCTTGTTTTACTATAGCTTCTAGCATTTGCTATTTGTAAAGAAAAACTGAAGATCGGACTACTGAATTGAAAAAAAGGGAGTTCAGATGAAGAATATTACATGTTTGAATTTGTCTTTTTGATGTGCAGGAGAAGCTGATGTTGGAGCCCTATTCATCTGCCAGGGATGTAGCATACATAGCCCTGGTTCCCGAGAACAAATATATCCTACGCTGTGCCACCATGTTCTTCAAGGAACTCACTGCTGTCTATGAGGTAAGGTAACCCCTTCATCAGGGGGGCGTTTCACAAAACTTGTCATTAGTGACAAATGACAGTTTTTGTTATAAGCTACTGAAATCCTTGCTTCTGATTGGTTATCAACAGATTTATCCCTGATTTTTTTCATTTGTCATTGCAAAAAGGCTTTGTGAAACAGGTCCCAGGTCAATCGAGCTGCCAATCACTCCAATAGACCATTTTCGTAATGTATTCAAATTTAATGCACAAATCTCTGTTTACAAGTGCCCGGTTAAAAATTATTTCATTCACCCAGAGATGCCAACTAGTACGGATTTCCCGTAATTGGTACGGAAATTAACGACCATTACGGCAGTATGGAATGTTGTCTAATTTTTTTTTTTTTTTTTTTTTTTTTTTTTTTTTTTTGCGCATAGGGATCTATCGTAGCAAGTGCTGTACAGTATGGTGGCCATCCAGCACTCGCTGCATGAGAAAGATGGAAAATTATCAAGTATTCTCTTAATAGAAGCCAATTTTTCATTGAAAACTTATGATATGTGATGAACTGAAAATCAATATTTAGCAACTTTGTGGGCGTAAAATCACACCAAATTTCAGATAATCATGCCGCATGCGTCCGCTTGCCATTCTTTTAAGATTCATGGCGCCGCATAGGAAATTACTGATTTATTCCCCAAATTACTGATTTTGAGCCTTATGGTTACTGATTTGTGCTCTGAAAGGTTGGCATCCCTGTTCACCTGTTATGTATAATTGTATGGCAATAGTCAAAATGCGAATTGCTTATATTACGTATTGTTAGGTAGGACAAGACATAATGTTTGTCCTATAAATGCAATTCGCATTTTCTGACTATTGAAATGATTTGTAACAAGGCACTTATCAGAGATTTGTGCATTAAATTTGATTACATTACGAAAAATTGTCAATTTTGCAGGAATGATTCATATTTTGCCTCCAAACTAAATGTCATGAGCCTTATGTTCCTCTCTTTTTGTTCAAAACACCAAACGTATCACATTTTCCCCCCAAACTCTCCTTTCTGCTATGAAAGCTTGACAGTAATGGCTCTTATTCAGGATGAATATTGGTATTTATTTTGAGTAGGTGGATTATTTGTACGAGGTCAGATAAATGTTGCTGTTCATAGCCAGAAGGAGGACTATTTTAGAATATAACATTTTAGATTAGCTTTAGGTTAGGGTGGAGTATAGTTTTGAAATTAAGAATGCGACGTAGAGATGGACTTCAGAGCAATTAACACATCAAACAAACGATCAGTCTTCTGGCTATGTTAGCATAATTGCTTATGATATAAAATGATAAAAAAACTCTCCAGCTAAGTTCTGATTTAAAATAGTCAAAATTGAGAGTCTGCTGAATTCCTAGAGCTTAAATGGCGCATTGCATTTACCAAATATGTCTTTGACGATTCCTTCTTGTTGCGCAGGGTTGTCGTTTGGGTAGACACGCCCCCATCGCCAAGACGTTCCAGGATGGTATCATGAAGATTGGCAAGAAGTACGCTCAGAAGCTCAGCAACGAACCCGTCGACGTCTGGTTCACGGACGTGGCTCACCTCCCCGAAGCAGACAAACTCAAACTCTACGCACAATTCTGCAGGGCCTATGTTGGTGAGTGTGCCATCAGATCGTCAGCAGTTCAATTTATCACAAAATGGTCAAAAGTTGTGAAATAGTAATAATGATAATAATTGCATTTATATAGCGCCTTTTCCAAAGTATACAAGGCGCTGTCTCTTAGACTATCAACAAATTAAAACGAGTTGTACATAAACTTCACAAAACTCAACACAGTTTATTGTGATGTTGGTGAAATTAAACGTACAGAAGTTTTAGGAGAAAATGCCCTGGGTTATTGGCACATTCTGTTTTGTGGAAAGGTGAAAACTTGTGGAAAGAAGGACTACTAATGGGTGTCACATAAGTAATTGTTCAAGATATCTTCTTGGGAGAGCTCTGAAACCCAAAGATTACCATAGATTAAATTCCTTAAACATCATGCATATTCCAAGAATAGTGTTGGGTTGCATATCGCATTAAAAACTAACACCGGTAATGAAAATGCATGCCGATATTGCTAGAAATTGAAGTGAAGGAAGTGTAATCTTCTAAGAAATGGCAAACATATTTTGCTACAAATTTTATGAGTAAACCCAAGCAGGCATGAGTTGTTATACAACGCAGTGTGAGTAACCCAGGGACCCCGTCTTCAAAAGAGTTACAATTGATCAAAATCAATCGCTAGTCCTAAAATCAATCTCATGTTTGCAGTCTCCTATCTCTTATGTACATAGTTGCGATTGATATCAACTCTTTGTAAGACAGGGCCCTGGGGTCAAGAAAATGTGATCTTGAAATTATTTGCACTCTTAGCTAAAATGTGAATATAACTGATCTGTAACAATCCCTTTTTTTTCTTTTCCTTAGCTCCATTCCTGAACCAGGAACAGCCCGATGCCAGCATGTTCCGCACCTCTCGTCACCATTCCTCCTCCTCCGGTGCCTCCTCCGGGTCCAACGTCCCTGGCAGTTATCCCCCCTCCTCCTCTTCCAGCTCCAGCTACGTGGTGGGCAGTTCAAACACCTCAGGCAGCCAGGGAGGGGCCATGCATGAGCAGGGTAGCCAGGGCTCGGATGCCAGCAGCACCAGCATGCCTGCACCCAGCTCAACACCAAGCAGACCAGGTTAGTACCAAGTCTGAGCTTTTATCACAATGAGATGTTTGTTTGCTAATTCACCGTCCCTAGGGTAGGACGTTACAGGGAGGCCCCGCGTAGAGGAGAGTCGCCACCTTTGCGCGTTAAGAACCCACTGCACTATTTGTATAAGAATAATTCTGTACAGGATGATCTCTTTTCTCTCGATCGTTAAAATATTTGTTGTCATAAAATTTGAGGGTCATTTACTCTTGGACTTATGTCATTTTGAGACTTTGGAAATTTAGGAATAGGAAATTACAAGTAAAGTCTGTTTATAGACGCACATTTTTTTGAAGGAGCCATCACCTAGGTAATGTGATACCACAAAATGTTTGGAAAAATTAAGACTTAGAACAATTCTCTGTAATGGGCCCTCTCTCTCTCTCTCTGTTTATTTAAAGGACATGTTTATGTACTAATAGAAGCAAAATTGAATCATTGAAGACATTGAATCAAACGTTTTCATATTGAAAGAAATACAAAACGGAAAAATTAATCATGCCTACCGTCAATCAAATCATTCCCTTTCCATCTCACAGCCAATCGGCAAGACTCCAAGGACGGCAGCTCCGGCTCCTCCTCGGAGAACAAGGAGAACCTCCCCAAGGTGACCGCCCTGGAGACGGTGACCCCTCGTGACAGCGAGCAGCCCCCGGCGGTGGTGGTCTACATCGTGGACCCCTTCAGGAGGGGGGAGGACGCTGAGGAGGAAGGGGAGGTGTCGGTCGCCACACTGGGCCTCATGCACTGTTTTGCAGAGATCTTTGACAAGCTGCAAGTGTCCCTCCAGAGGAACATCGCATTCCAAGTAAGTCGGAAAAGAGTCTGTACTCCTCTTTAGTTGTAACTGATGTGATATGTAATAAATTACATTGATTTCAGTTTGCAGTAAATGTCATGAACATACAATCCGTTATTCTCTTCTCCACTTACTTTGCCTGCTGTTCATCGATACTGCTTGTTTCTTTGGGTGGGTGGGGGGGGGGGGAGGGAGGTTACAATCAGTTATGTTGTGTCTCCCATTGTAGTGCTTTCTATTCATTGATAGCAATGTTGGGCCTGCAATCAATTTTGTTGCATTGCTTTCTAGTTATTGATTTCACATTCATAACCATATTATTTTCCCTCCCATTGCAGATAATTCCGTTACACCAGGTACTGCAGGTAGCCAACAGTGAGGTGTCATCTCGGTTCTTGAACCAGCTCAAATCGGTGGCCTTCTCCGTCTTCTCCCAGTGCAGGCGGTTCCAGAGCCCCACCATCCCTGGCAGGAGTCTGACGGGGTTCGGACCGGCCGCAGACCTCGATAAAACAATCATCACCAAAAATGTAAGATGGAATTCCCCCTTTGTGATGTTTGAAGGAAAATAATGTGTTGAAAGTATTAATCACTCTCTCTGAAACCGTCTCTTCGAAATGAAGTTCGTCAAATTGTCAGATTAGGTTTCCCCCTTTTGATATAAAGAATATTATCAGTTCCATGTAAAGTTAACAACTAAATTAGTCATACAGTAGGTTTGGGGTTGCACCAGCCGACCATCCATGCCCACTCCCCGATGACTCAAGCCGACATACGGTCACCTATTTTTCCCTGACGTCCGCACACCGGTGACTTAAGCTCACGCACGCCAGCTATTCCCCACTCCTGACGACGGATAGTCAACCTGTTCGAAACGTCGAGCCACTCATCCTCTCCAAGCGCTATAGTTCTCCTGAGAACTATATGCCAAGAAAGATAACAAACAGTCCTTTTCAGGACTACACTCCTCCAAGAAAGATTACCGAGTCAGAGTCCTGTTCAGGACTCCTCAAACCTCTCTCTCTCTCACACACATGGTGCAACCGCAAACCTACTGTATATCTACATCACCATGCAAGCCGACACTTACAAGCAGCATCTAAATTAGTCATGTCCCTCATAAATTTGATATTGTTTGTGCTTTTTGTTACTGGTTGAGTTAATACCTTTGTTGAATACTTTTAGATTCAAGCTTTAATATGTCACATTCTCAAGAAACGTTTATCGGGACAAGTCCATTTTTCAAACACTTTAGAAGTGACACAACTTGGTAATGTTATGAATAATTTAGTTGCTAACTGTATGTTGTCAGAAACATTGATCTTTCTCTGTCTCTAATACCATCTCTCTGCGGGGGAGAGTGTGAAGTCATGAGAATGTGCAAAACATAGACGGGCTTCTCCCTCTTAATATTAAAAGAAAAGTAATTCTGCATTCCTGAGACATTTCTAGATCAGGTGTATTACTTCTCTCTGGAACCACGTCTTTCTCATGCTAAATCCTTGTGTTGTTTCCTTTTTGTTTTGTCTAAGTAGTACATTGATAGTAATAATAATGATAATCTACCTGAGGGCCCTGCAATCATATTATTATTATTATTATTACCCCAGCTTTAATGCATTTTTGTTGTGATTGTATCTGCTTGATGTCTTGTAGCGCCAGAGTGGTCTTGATTCTATCCTTGAACACACAGTCAATGCCCTCCTCAGCTCCCAACAGAATATTCAAACACATTTTTATGGCTGTCAAGAGAACGTTCAATCATATACTCCCAGAAAACATTTGAAACCCCACTGTACTACTTGTAGCTACTTGCGCCCTCTATATAGCAAACACTGCCTAATCGTTGACCATTGGTCCCCCATGATCCCCTTTTTCTTATGTTAATTGAGAGCTTATTTGATGAGATAACTACCTGTCAGTGACCATGCAGAGAGGTCTAATCCCTCTTGGCCAAACTAGTGCAGTGGGGCTTTAAAGTAACGTTATTCTTGTATTATTTTCTCAGGCTGAGCACAACGAGGACAGACTCTATGCTCCTCCGTTCATCCTAGCCCCCATCAAGGACAAGCAGACGGAGCTGGGGGAGTCGTTTGGCGGTCTTCGGCAGGCTTGTGGGGAGCTCTTCTGCAGCTACTGTCTCTCTCATGATCAGAGATGGCTCCTGGTCTCCTGTACAGACTCCAAGGGAGAACTCATGGAAACACAGATCATCAATGTAGATGTCCAGAACAGGTAATACATTGGGGTTGTTCTACTCTCGAATGGGAACTTGCTATCTTTGATTCCCGATGCCATTGTTTACAAATATGGCATTCATATATCTCTGCATTACTCATAAAACATTGGCCATTATGATCTCTCTTCCCGTCTTTTTGTTGCAATTACATGTGTACTGATTTAACACCTCTTTCTCCATGTCTGTAAGATATAAAAATCAGTTTCTCTATCCCTTTAGTTAAATAAATGCTTGATATGTAACTTATATATGACTTACAAGCAAAAACGTTTGATTGAACTTGTTTTGGGTGTATAATCTCTTGTGTTTGTTTTTGCTCCCTGACAAACCATACCTGTGCTTCCTAATATCTTACATGTGTGCCCTAGTTAGAAACAGTAGAATATTTCACTGATTATGATGAAGGTCATATATAAATGACAGTATAAAAGGAAGTGTTGTTTTCTAAAATTTTGTTGGATTTATATGTATCCAATAATTATCGTGAGGGAACTTTATGTTATGACCTATGATAATGATAACGGTTGGTGAGAGTGGCTAGTCTTCCTCCATCCTATACATTAGCTTGTAAATATTTGTAAACAAACTTTTTTATAATGTAAAGAGCACTTGAATGGACGTAAATTGCTGTTAACACACACTCGCGCACATAGTTTGCAAGAATCTTCAGTCAATTTGAAGGAGTTGGACTTAATCAGAAGAAGAAGAAGAACGCTAAACGATCTTTGTTTCATTTATCTCTCTGCAGTAAGAGGCGGAAGAAGGTGTCCGTCCGTAATATCGCCCTCTACTGTCTCTGGGATTTCTTGATGGGTGTGATATCCAAGGCTTCTATCCCCTGGAGGCTCGTCATTGGTAGACTGGGTCGTCTGGGACAGGGAGAACTCAAAGGTCGGTATAACCCTTAACCTTTCACCTTTAACTTTTCTTTGATGGCATTATTAAATACACTCTAGCATTTTCTAACAGTTTAACCTTGAACCTTTCCTTGATGACATGGAGATACACACTCTAGCTTCTTCCCCCCCCCCCTTTGAAAATACTTAATATTTACAATGTATCATGAGGAGAACTCATTGTTGTCACGTTTTCCACAAAATCCTATGTAAGGTAATTTCTATACCTCATTGTAACTCTGAGAGGAAGTACTGTAATGCATATACCTTTCAATAGTCATATGCTTGACTGTAACACACGATTAGTCATTGGAAATGCTTGCGATTGTATGGAGAGATTGCGCTTGAATGCTCTAATATTTTTAATTTTATTGAAAAGGTTTCTGTCATGGGCAATCAGCTTTCATTTTGTTTATTAAATTGTCCTTATTTTAAGTATTCACTTAGGTAGGAGGAAAAGAAAAGAAATACCAGTAATTGGGGTCCTGGTTAAACAGGCAACAATTTGTCGCTTTATCATACCTGTCCAAAGCAATCAATACTTATTTTTTGTGATATATCTGTGTGTCCATGTCACGTGTGTGTCCTTAGAATAATAATATAATAATAATAATAATCTTTTAAAGTCCACTCCAAATTTTATTAAGTTACACCGAAAATGGAAATTCTTTTTGCCCAATTGATCGTGAGCCCTGCAGCCACTGAGCAGCGCCAGATCGACGATGCTCTATCCCTTATTGTTGAACGCCAAACAAGGTAGCAGCAACTCCCGTCTTTTAACGTCTTTTGGTATGACGCGTCCGGGGTTCGAACCCACGACCTCCCGGTTGTGAGGCGGACGCTCTACTGACTGAGCCAACACACCAGTATATGTAGTATATATACAGGGATGCCAGTTTTCAGGCAATAGCCTGAATTCAGGCCCTTGCAAGTTATTTTCAGACCATACTTAAGGCTTTTTTGTGTACAAAATTGCTCATTTTAGGTGAATTTTAGGCCCTCTGATCAATTCCAGCTGGCATCTCTGAGTATAGCTTTCATACATTTTTCTACTTCACACCTAATATAAATGTAATTATCTATTCTCCCCTTTAGATTGGAGTAGTTTACTAAGTCGCAAGAACCTTGCACACTACAGTCGTAAGCTGAGAGAGCAGTGTGCTATGTGTAGCGTGCCAGGGACATTGGACTTCCCATGTATTCTCAGTGCTTGCCTTGTCTCCACGGAACCAGAACCTGGTCTCAACATCATGGCAGGTTCGTATATCACATTTCATACTCTCTGTAAAGTTTTCTCTGCATCTCCGTTTGTTGTATGAGTCAGAAGTGATGTTCTATTGTATTTTCAACGTGTGATTCATCAATCAAATTCTCCACATTTTGTATTTCTCACGTTCATGGAAATGAAACTGAGCAAAACCCAGATTGTCATTCTTTTTTTTCTTTTTTGTTGTTGAATCATGACATTTTCTGCTTTGATTGGCTTACGAGGCAACGAAAATAAGATGAAGGGGGGGGGGGGGTGGGAATGGGGAATGTAATTGAGATAGTTTGAGATTATGCCTGACATTGCTGAGTGGTTGTGCAAATACAGTGTACTTACATTGAATTGATGAAAATACATTTAAAAACTAAATTATTCATACCCCTTGTAAATAAGTTGTTTTGTTTTTGTTCTCGTTCTTTATTTGTTTTAACTCAAAAATGAAAGGTGGAGTGATTGATTCAGGATCTTTGTTGAATACTTTTAGATGTTCACTTTAATATGTCATATTCTCAAGAAACATAAATCGGGACAAATCACTTTTTCACATAGTTGGTACAAAATTAAAAAACTTGTAAAGGGTATGAACGATTGGCATTCCCGCTACAATGACACATCACTGTAACGACCCTTGTCCCTACACAGATAAGGTAGCAACAGACAATTGATGACTATAGCATTTGTCTAAATATGAACGTTTGGCATCCCCACTACAATGACAAATACAGTCAAAACTGTCTACAGCAACCACCCAAGGGAAACACAAAAAGTGGTCTTTGTAGACAGGTTCCTTTAGTACATGTTTCAATGAGAAACCATTTTCAAGGGGGAAAAAAAATATGCTTGTTGTAGACAGATGGTCTTTGTAGACAGGTGGTCACTATAGCAGGTTTGACTGTAATTGCAACAACACTTTTCCCTTCCTGTACAGATATGGTAGCAGCAGACAAGTGCAGTAAGAACAGTCAGAGAGACCAGCCTAGCTGTCAGCTACATACACCAGACGATGCGAGCTGTACTCATATCATGGTCTTCCCTACCAGTGCTACTAAACAAGCTGCTGCAACAAACATGCCACAAGATCAGGTAACAATCTCTCAAATATTTTTGTTTATGAATAATGATTATGAGGAGAGGGAGGATGAAGGTGGTGGTGGCGGTGGTGGGTGGTGATGATAATAGTGATGCAGTGATGTGACAGTGGTGATTTTCAATATGATGAATATCATAATAATAATAATGATGCTAGTTATAGAGAGAATACTTATATTGATCTTGAAATGGAAGTGATTGCAGTAGTGATAATGATATGAAATAAACAAATTTAAAATAATTCAATATCACAAATGTTTTTAAAGTCATTTAAAAGGCACCTTTTTATAATGTTTAAGATCTTAATATATATTTGATATAAGCTTGGTCCTTCAATATTCTGAACAGAAAAAAGAAGAAAAAAATTGTTTTGTGGATGTAACCCGTTTTGGTAATCGTTCCAAGTAAGTCCAATCATGTCCTGGTCATTACACTCAGTACAAGGCCATCTTTGTTTATGTCATGTAATTGGGGATAAAAGAATTCAGAGTCTTATCTCAGGTACACTTGATAACATGAAAGTGATAGATGCCACTCTGTAGTGTATTCCTTAGATAGTAGGATTGGATAAGACCTTAGTGGTGACTGATCAAAGGATTAGAATCATAACGACCAATCAGCGCCATATTTAGCGATAAGAGCTGTTACCGCAGTTGAGCATTAGGTGCTATCGGATTAGACCAGTGTTGTCCAGTATATTACAAATAGTAGTTTACACATACTACTCATGATGTTATTGGTTCTTAATAAATTTCTTTAAAAATGGCGTCGGTAAACATGTCAGTAATATGATGAGGTATACACAGTTAAAGAGAAGGTTGAGTTCTGGGTAGAGTTGAAAAATAATTTGTGAGCATTATCATTATGCAAGTGTGGAAGAACATCAGAGAAAAAATGTTCCCTGAAAAGCATGGCTCTTCAAATGCCTTCATATTCTAAATATGACATAACTTACAAAGTACACAGGGCTTCTAAAGCTACCTCGGACAAAAAACAAAAAGAACACTTGGAGATTGCGCTTTCAGTTGAGCCGCTCCAAAGCCTTGGAATTACCTACCACTAAACATAAGAAAGTCTCATCTGTTGCTGTCTTCAAAGTTTTGATGAAGACGCACTTGTTTTCAGAGCTTATGAATAGTTTTTTATTGCGTTTCTGTAAAGTAGCTGTACTGTTGTGCTACTGAGACATTACAAAAAGGAAACACAAGGATTTAGCATGAGAATGATTTGGTTCCAGAGAAGAAAAAAATGCACCTGACCTAGTTATTTCTCAGGACTGCTTTCATCACAGTGCAGTAGAGTATATTCATATAGTAGCTTGGCTATATAAATTGATCTTATTATTATTATTATCATTACTGTTTCATATTCCATACAGGCTGACTTGACCTTCAATTCAGAACTACGACTTGACGACGAAGACCCGTTCTTGGTTGACGACCTGCTACTCAACATCTTCATGAATACATCCAACATGATGCCAGATCCTAGTAACATTCAGCTCTCAGACCTGGACCAGGAACCCATTCCCACCGATGGAGGACCAGCACCAGCTGCCCAGGGGCCTGGGAACCCAACACAAAGACAGGTAAGGATCTATCGCTTTAACTAACAACCCTAAATCCTGGGGGGTGTTTCATAAAGCTATTTGTAAAGTTACGCATGACTTTACAAACGACTTGTATATGAAGTGCCAGAAAGGATGCCCAAAGTTTTTCTGATATTTCCAATAACCTCAATTAAATTATGGCAAAAAATATACTTTGCATAAAAAATGTTTGTTATAATAAGAATGTTAATCAACATCTGCACAGTTCAACTTTAGTTTATGCATATAATAATGATTGAGCATCCCATTTGGCTTTTCATATACAAGTCATTCACAAAGTCATGCGTAACTTTACGAACAGCTTTATGAAACAACCCCCTGGTCTGGTCCGGGAAGTGTTTCACAAAGACCAAGATCAACTTTAAGTTGGACTTAACTATGGCAGCTCATTCATGCCACTGTTAGCTCTCACTGTTTACTGGCATTAGTCTCTCAAGGGATGTACAAATCATAGTCACAAATATGCAGAATTTACTTTTTTTTTTATAGTTCATTATTGAAGGAAAAAATATTATCTAAAGATCATAATGGTGAGAGCAACCTGTGGCATGAATGGCCTGCCATAGTTAGGTCCAACTTAAAGTCGACCTTAGTCTTTGTGAAACACCCCCATTGTCTGCTTCGTTAACTTCTAAAAATCCTTACCGGGTTCTGGGCCCTTTTTCACAAAACTTGTTATCAGTGACAAATGACAGTTTTTGTTATAAGCTAGTGAAATCCTCGATTCTAATTGGTTATCAGCAGATTTGTCACTGATTTTTGTCATTTGTCATTGAAAAAAGGCTTTGTGAAACGGGTCCCTGGACTAGTGTAGTATCTTGTATGTTGACCAAAATAATAGTCTGCTCTTTTACATACATGCCTTTGCAACACATATGACAACACTCTACTAGGCAGACATGCACACATAAATATTATAGATGAACAATTATTTGAGTATTAGAATATGACAAATAATGACTGTTTACATAGTATCAGACCTGTATTATAGAGTTGACATGGTTTATGTTGAAGACTGGTTTGTGTTGAGGTCAGCTCAAAATGTTTAGTGTGACGGTTTAGACCAGTTCTCGTTCAATTCTATACTAGTTATGCTTTTTACATCTCATAATAGAAACATACATCTATGTGATTGTTTAATTTTCTTCTTTCCTTCCATGTAGCATTGCTTATAAAGTAAGGGGAGCAGACCTCTTGGCCCGAATTCACAAAGGACGTTTAAGTTTAACTCATGGTTTAAACCCGCATTTACATCAGCTATGGTTTAAAATTAGCGCAAATTAAGCGTACCTTGCCTTGCAGGCGTCTAATATTGGACCTCTCAACTGTGTCGCACTCATTTTGTGCTAATTTTAGACCATGGGTTATGTAAATGAGAATTTAAACCATGGGTTAAACTTAAACCTCCTCAGTGAATTTGGATGGTCTGATGCCTATTTTTTCTGTCCTAAATGTCTCCAGCAAGAGCAAAAATCAGATTACTTTGAAGAAACTGTATTTCTAAATACCGGTAGTCATGATTAAGTTATTTACTTTGAATGATGTTTCTTTGTCCTTTAGCAACCTAACCAAGAGCCAGGGATACCGGCTGAACCCGAAGACGTCCTCAGAGGCATCTTACAACAGCCCCTAGCCTTGGGCTACTTCATCTCCACTGCCAAGACCGGCCCGCTGCCCAAGTGGTTCTGGTCTGCTTGCCCCGAGGCTGAAAACAGTTGTCCCGTCTTCCTCAAGGTAACATAGCATCCAAATTCTCAAATAACTTTTTTCTCGAAGAAAAGCAAGATTTTGTCGTACCTATCATCTCTCAAGTAACTTTTCAAAGATCAAATATTAAATCGCAGGTCAGACCTGAACAGTCTGCTCCTGATTGGTATATCAATGACCAGTCTGGCGTTCCCCCTGCGGATAGTAAACACAATCTGTGCCGCTATCTTAGCAACCTGATGATGTGGTTGCTCTGACGACGTACAGATACATGATTTTTTTTATTATTAACAAAATTAAAATATTAAGGATATTGTCGTGTAAACATTTTCATTATTCAGATATTTGTGATAGAAATGTTGAAAAGAGCAAATATGTACTTTAAAGCTCAACTGTATGTTCTTTATAATTTTTTTTTTAATCCAAAAAAAATTGTGTAGTATTGATTTTAGGGATCTCTGTGAATTTAACATTGGCATTAAAGCTGTTTACTTGAATTTTCTTGATTTATAGGTTACGAAATTGTGAAATGATTCAACAAAAATAGGAATTGATATATTTTGGCATAATATGAAATTCTACAGACCCATTTCGAGTTATTGTGGGTTTACTATTCAGTGGGTTAACGCAAATCCTTCCTATAATCTTATTAGTATGTTTGAATATCTAATGATGGTCTCTTGTTTCTTTCAGGCTGCCCTACACGTCCACAACCCTTCAGAGCAACCAGATGACATCTTACAGACCAAACACTCCCATCCTCTTGACTCAGACAGGACTCCAGAAGTTCTCAGGTCAGTCTCTCTCCCCACAGGCTTCTGAGATTTTATCCTGTTAATCAGGGAATCCTGGGACCCGTATCACAAAATTTGTCATCAGTGACAAATGACATTTTTTTGTTATAAGCTACTGAAATCCTTGCTTCTGATTGGTTATTAGCAGATTTGTCACTGACTTTTGTCATTGAAAAAAGGCTTTGTGAAACGGGTCTCAGGAAAATGAATTGGGGAAAAAACCAGGGAAAAGAAAAATCAAAGAATTTCATTGGCCCCAAAAGAAAGTAGTCAGTCTCTTATATTTTGTATTGTATATCTAAAGACCATATCCACTGAGTGGTTGGTTGTCGTGGCATTGAGTGTTTTTTTTAATCCCTCCATAAATGATCCTGGCATTGTGAATGAAATGCTGGGAATGCTTTCTACCTTTATAATCTGTTGAATGATTTGAATCTGATGTTCTTTATTTGGGTATGATTATGAAATTTCCATATACCCATGCTGAGTTATTATGGGTTTAGTATTCAGTGGGTTAAAAGCCAACCCTTCCCTAAATACTTAATGTGTTTATTTAAATCATTTGATTCCATTACTATTAGTATATTGCTCTTTACAGATACCTTTATGCCTAATCTTTTCTCAGGCATTACACTTTGTGTATGTAGGTAGATATTTACATCTGGATGGTTGTGTGATTTGCATGTTGGTACTCTTGGTTATTACTCTGTACACCTCAAATGTATTCCTTGTAGCTAGATATCTATATTCGTATGGATACTAATGAATGCATGTTGTATTTGTGTATTTGCAGGTATGTGCTAGAGACTTATAATAGTCTATCCTGGCTGACGGTGGACCCATCAAGTGGCGATAGACGGTCTTGCCTGCCAGTTCATATGGTGGTTCTTGTACAGCTCTATAACACCATTGCTTCTCTCCAGTGATCTCTCTCTCTCTCCCTCCCTCCAACCCTTCCTCTTTGATTGGCCTTTCACTCTCATGTCGAGTATCGAATCCTCGCTTGACCGTTGCTTGGGTCCTTGACCATGGACAGTGATGGACGATTGCCTGGGAACCTTGATGGATTTCACATGCATATGAGTACCGGATCCTTGCTTGACCATTGCTTGGGGTCTTGACCGTGGACAATGATGGACGATTGCCTGGGAACCTTGATGGATTGTAAACCAAGCACTGTGTGGCCGATTGACCGTGCTCTCTCTTGCCTCTTGAGGATGGCTGTGAGGAGAGTTCAAGTCCTTGCCCTCCACCAGTTACAACAAGGTATGGATCTGTCATCAGGGTATCAGTCAACGAGAAATGCATGCTTGGAGACTCCCTCGATAACCTCCTAAACATGCTGCATCCAAAGAGACAAGTTACAGGGTGTGAAGTCCTGACTGCCCCTGCCCCTCGGCCGATGCAAATCTTTTCATTTCTCCCTCTGAAGCTACATCTTACAAAGAATAGATGATCAAAGACGATTGCGTAAGGCATCAGTGCAACAGTCAACAAGAAGTGCTTGCTGGAGACCTCGCTCTGCAACCTCCTGTCCGTACCAAGTCTAACGAGACGACTAGCAGAGTGTGAAGTCATACAGCTCAACACCCACACTGCATGCAGCCTCCCAGTGCCATGTCAATCTCGTTTCATCTCTCCCTCTCTGATATTGCACTGGATGAGCTAATACTGCTGATGGCTTCTTCACAAGAACCATTGATGATGTATCTGTGGCTTTGAAGAAAGTGGCATACTGTTATCCTTTGTGTGTAATTTCTCTGCTCTTCTATGCTCCAGTGCTCGTGTATCAATGTGCATTAGGCTCTAAAATCAGATTTATATGTGGGTACTCCACTGTTGTAAGTGAAGTAGTCCTAAACGAGCTGTCAATTAATTTTTTAATTAATCATTCCTGCACAAAGAGTGAAAGCCATCCCTGCTAAACCTCTCATGGGTTTGGGTTGAAAAGTATCCTTAAAGGACATTCTATTTGTAAGCACCAGATTTCATAGTGTACTGTAGCCTCTATTCCATCATGTGTATACTGTGAGTTCATTAAGACTGGTTTTAGTGTACCGTTAAATCAGAAACTTGCAAAATGTAGATGACCTTGTGAAAAGTTTCATGCCGCAAGATCATCAAATCACAACCAACACATCACTGAATTTTGCGATTCATAAAAATTTGTAAAGTTCCCTGAAAATTGCTGCCATATACAAAATCGCAATAGTCTTGTGTCGCACAAGTTTCTGGTTTTTACACTATTATGTCGTATCTGTTAACCTGCTTGTTGACTTAGTGTCATTACACCAGCAAGGGCTTCTCCTATCTTAACATAGGCATATTATCATCAGTCTTGAGTTTCACAGTGATTCAACAGGCAGTTCCTGAAGAAATCGAATGCTACCCTACAGCACCATCCTCCTGTTATCTCTTTCTAAGTTATCACTTTACAATTGCAATACCGGCTCTTATTACCATAGCTAACTTTTATTCAAGTGGTGTCCAGCAGGTGGGAGGCCCATGACCATTTGAATAATGTATTCGTCACTCCCTTGTTCAGGAGCAGTTGTACTTACACCAAATCCATTGACACCAAATTAACAGATGGAAGAAAGAGAATTTTGTATTCTGATGCATATCAGTAATATGACACTTCTGAAATATCAAGATGGTTTGAGCATTTTCTTTCCCTTTAATTTGGTAAATTGCAATATATTCCTTTCTAGGCCTGTTAATATTTCTGTCTGAATATCAGATGAGTATTTTGTAATCTAATCTTGTTGATTTAATTGATACATTTAATTTCTATTCAATAGCAAACCCCAGTTTATGGTATTCTCCATCCTGTACTATTTTCTTACTTTCAAACTAGTATTTATCTTTCGTTCCATTGCTTTCATCAACTCTGTTCTTTTGAAGATGTAGTCATGCTTCTTGTGCCTTGTAAAGGCAGGTGGAAATCATACAACTTGCTTGAAAAAATTGTGTGGCTTATCTGGAAATAAAACTCCTTCTACATTTTTGTACGTGAAATATTAATGACTGCATTATGAAATATATGAATTAGCTTCACTGTGTGATAATTACAACTCAAGCAAAGCTGTTTTATCAATAAAATGTCTCTACTTCAACCATTTGATGTAATTTAGAAACGGGGAAAAAAGTGATATAATTTCTGGTCACTGGTTTATGAAACCATTTGTATAATGTGTACTGAATAAAATAAATAAACAAAAAAGGGAGAAGGAATTTTGAAGTTGTGAAGTTTAAGTCTTACAATTTTTTGATCCACATGCAGCATTGTGCGAGATGATTGTCAAATTAAAAGCAGCATTTATGCTCATGATAAATAGTCCAGTATTGGTTCTCTAACCATACTGTACATTTATCCGCCCCCCCCCCCCCCCCTACCTTGATTTTGTTTTGTTACTTCATTTGAAGTTTTCTTTTAAATTAATTCTATTTTGGGTTTTAATTGGCTATTATAGTGATGTCAATCTTACAGTAAAAGTCAATGTTTTGAGAAGGATTACAAACTTGGTAGAGAGAATTACATTTTTGTTTTACTACACCAACAGATTTCATACTTATTTATAAAGTTTGAGCATTTGTAGCTATGTCTAGAGAATTGAAGGTATTGACAACTGAGATTGCAATGTCTTTTTCAACTCTATGGCCGCATTCTACTGATTTCACCTGATCCTGGTTCTAAGATTACTATTGAGAACGAAACCTTAAACATCAGACTAACTACCTTCGTTAAACTCAACTTAAAACAAATCCTTAAGCCAATTAATCGTTGGAATTAAAAGTTAAGAAGAACATGAGCCCATTTGTTTAAGCTATTGCATTATAATGGTTGACATAGTATTTTCATAGCTGTAACCCATTAACTATTACCCCTTATCTCAGGGGGTATTTAGAAATATCAAACATTTCTGGAAAGTACAGTACAACAAATTCTCCCAAAGAAATACAAATGAGTGAGCCATTACCTATTTATCAGAGCAGTGCATTTGTAATTCACACAGTCCAAGAACAAAATGTAAAATGTGTATTACCATTCTAAAAATTATCTTTATTTTTCACTTGGAGCTAATATCGGGATCAAAGATTGATGAAATTTATGCCGGATTGGTTGTATGATGTATTGATATTCAAGGATGGTCTGTGTAAGTGGAATCATGTAATGTAAGGTGTATTTTACATGCATAAAATGGGTGCTTATTTTGTCACCATTCTGGTATATGCAATTGAATCTCGATCGTTTTGCAGCAATTCAAATTTCCATATGATGGTGTTATTGTATTGCATGTCCTGCATTTCTTTCTATATGGGAGTGTCTTTAAAAAAAACATTTGTCTGTAAGAAATCTGCATCTAAAGAGGCTTGCCTTGACAAAAGTAAGATAGAGGAATTAGGTGCTTGCTTTTTTGTGCAACACTGTTAGCCTGCTCACTATCCACAAGACAACTGTTGCAGCCATCCATTGTCATAAAGCAGTAGCTGCCTTATTATGGGCAAATGAAAAGCTTCATGTGTTTATGTGATATTCAATGTCTACAGCAGGGTTTTACTCAAATGTGCAAGGGAGCTGAGCACAAGATAATGCTCAATGAAAGCTTTTTACCAGCGCTATCACAAACTGACTATTGTGCATTTCCCCTTTTCTGTATTTCCACCTAGGTTTTTTTTTTTTTAAATGTAAAGAACTTGCCTTCTGCTTCCATATGTGTCACTGCTTTGCTCAATGTTGCCAATCTTTTCAAGCTATTCCTGTGCCATAACCACCAGAGAAGTCTATGTAAAATGTGAGCTGAGTTAAAGAGTCTATATGCCATGGATGATGTACAGTGAGGGTTCAAACAGTAGTGAATGTGTAGTACAGAGGGAGAACACGTTCACCACCCTTTAATTGTCTAATTTGTCAGTAATATGGAATCTCGTTGTACACGCTCACCTCGGAGTGCAAAGTATTTTGAATGATGGTGTCTGAATGAAGCTTCACCGAGAGTTTCGGGAGTCTACTTTTGTCAAATATTGCTACTGAACATATCAAGTGGAGTTCGGACATCGACGTGACCAACTGTGTATACCTGGGACCCGTTTCACAAAGCCTTTTTTCAATGACAAATGACTCAAATCAGTGAAAAGTCTGCTGAAAACCAATCAGAAGCAAGGTTTTCAGTAGCTTATAACAAAACCTGTCATTTGTCACTGAGGACAAGTTTTGTGAAACGCCCCCCTGTTTGATGTAAATATTAAGTGCACTTTACATGCAAAGAGTAAACTGAACTATGTTGAATTTGCACACTAGGGTAATACTATCACATGTTGTTGGAGTCCTCTTTTTCTTTTTCTTGTGACTTCAAAACAATCAGGGATGTAACAAATTTGAAGAGAGGAGAAATATCTATAAGAGCAACGACAAAAGAGCTGAGGAGGCAAATATCACAAAACAATATGTATTCCATCTCTGTACGAGATTGTATCTTGATCATTGATGTCCTTTTGAGAATCACTGATTGTATGTTGGATGTACAAAGTGATCCGTATTTTACAAAATGAGCATCGAGGAAGGAAGGAGGGAGAGTAAGGAGATGATAGATCGTTTGTATTATTCCCTGCAAGTATCGTGTTAAAGGCGACATATCTAACTCAGAAAATGCACTATTTTTGACACGTAAATTAACGAAGAGAGAGAACATAATTATAAAATAATGTGATTGTATTATATTGTACACTATGAATGGAGTCTACGAAAGAAAAACAGCACATTATTGTAGAGAGGAGAAGAGATCTATGAATAATATATTTTGCTTTCATTTTGGCATTTTTTAAACTGAAACTGTGAGGAGCTATTGATTTGGATTTTTTTTTAAAGTGGAAAAAAGCCAAATTGTATTTAATCGTGAATTTTGTATGATAAATACATTGAAACCGCACCTTTCTGTATTAATATTATTATACTACGAGTATTGTAAATTATGAATATACAAACTGTAAATACTGAATCATTATTTTGTGTCTGTGTCATATGTGTATTATTATTGGAGACAAATCTACAAATACAAAAAAGGAGGACATTTTATTATCAACTGTTTTGACGGGAACTATCATTCAGTCAATATTTTTTCATTTTGCTCTTGAGATAAATTCATTGAGACAAAAATGATCGATGTATATTTGATGTAGCCATTGTCCTTTTTATCATCAGAATAATTGACATCCAGAAACTGACTTTGGTTCATTGGAAAATAATGTTTTGCAAAGGGCAGACATCCTCCCTCTGTTTTCATGAATTGTCTTCAATCAAGGAGTGAAGCAGGAGAGTAGCTCCCTTGTGTCAGTCCCTTGTATTTTTAATTTTCATTTTGTGAATCTGTCAAAAAAGTAAGAAATTAAACAAAGAAATGAAGAAGAAATTAAAAATGTTCTTTCACATTGGGATATAGAAAGACAGATGATTTATATATATACTTTTCCACGTGATTTGTAGAATAAAGTAAGTTATTCGTCTAGCCATACAAAAGACAAGACGTATTTGTGTTCCATTTTTTTCCTTGTGACAATGACACGAGATGTTCAAAGACGACGATAAAGAAGGTGATGATGATGGAATTGTGATTGTGAGACTTAAGATGATGAGAAGAATGTAAGTGTCGATGAGGAGGAGAATGTAAGATTCGATGAGGAGAATGTAAGTTTCGATGGGGAGGAGAATGTAAGTTTCGATGGGGAGGAGAATGTAAGTTTTGATGAGGAGGAGGAGGATGTAAGTTTCGATGAGGATGTAAGCTTTGATGAGGAGAATGTAAGTTTCGATGGGGAGGAGAATGTAAGTTTTGATGAGGAGGAGGATGTAAGTTTCGATGAGGATGTAAGCTTTGATGAGGAGAATGTAAGTTTCGATGGGGAGGAGAATGTAAGTTTCGATGAGGAGGATGTAAGTGTCGAGGAGGAGGAGGAGGATATAAGTTTCGATGAGGATGTAAGCTTTGATGAGGAGAATGTAAGTGTCGATGAGGAGGAGAATGTAAGATTCGATGAGGAGAATGTAAGTGTCGATGAGGAGGAGAATGTAAGATTCGATGAGGAGAATGTAAGTTTCGATGGGGAGGAGAATGTAAGTTTCGATGGGGAGGAGAATGTAAGTTTTGATGAGGAGGAGGAGGATGTAAGTTTCGATGAGGATGTAAGCTTTGATGAGGAGAATGTAAGTTTCGATGGGGAGGAGAATGTAAGTTTTGATGAGGAGGAGGAGGATGTAAGTTTCGATGAGGATGTAAGCTTTGATGAGGAGAATGTAAGTTTCGATGGGGAGGAGAATGTAAGTTTCGATGAGGAGGATGTAAGTGTCGAGGAGGAGGAGGATGTAAGTTTCGATGAGGATGTAAGCTTTGATGAGGAGAATGTAAGTTTCGATGAGGAGGATGTAAGTGTGGATGAGGAGGATGTAAGTGTTGATGAGGAGGAGGAGGATGTAAGTTTCGATGAGGAGAATGTAAGTTTCGATTGGGAGGAGAATGGAAGTTTCGATTGGGAGGAGAATGTAAGTTTCGATGGGGAGGAGAATGTAAGTTTCGATGAGGAGGATGATGTTAGTGTCGGTGAGGAGGATGATGTTAGTGTCGATGAGGAGGATGGTGATATAAGTGTTGATGAGGATTATAGTGATAATTTAAATGATGTAAAGAAGAGAGGTCACAAGTTTTAAGATGTAGATGAGGGTGCTGATATTGACGACAGCCGAGTCGAAAATGATAACGACGACCTTGATGGCGGTATTGATGAATATGATGGCAGTGTTGGGTAGGAATGGTAAGGATGATGGAATTTATTGACGATGAGGAATAGAATGATTAAATCAAGTAAATGAGAATTATGAGGTAGATAGCGATGGGAGTGATGGACTGACGAGGCTGATGGAATTGATTTGGAGATAATAGGATGATGATGATGGAACTTATTTGTGAAAACCAAAGAGATACGGTACGATTATGTCGTCTTCATTCAGTATTGAAGGTCCTCTGTGCCCCCCCCCCCATTATTTAATGCCACTATCGTGTATTTCATAGCGGTGATTTTTTTTTGGGGGGGGAGGGGGGGGGGGGGGCAGGACTTCGTACATTTTAAAAGTACAGATGGTCCTTTATATACATAATTATTTCACTTGCAGTCCAAAATAAATAAATCATACTTTAATAATCTTTGCATTAGATCACTTTATTTCATAAATATATAAAAACTGGATAAAACCATACATAACAGTATCTTATGTACATTGTTTTACAACACAAGAAAACAATTCAACCAAAATGTACAGCAAGAAGTAAATTGAGCTGTATGAAATGATATTTGTGGATTTACAAAGCCACATTGGCTTATAAACAGGAGTAGAATCATTCATGAGTGATGTGGAAATTTGTTAGAAATGATTTCAATAAAAAGTACACTCTTAATTTTTTCTCTTCATTATTGCAAGGGACATGGTATTGACTATAATGTCATAGTAAGCATACGGGTACAAATAACCTATAATATGCACAGAGGTCCCAAACATTTTGCATTCTAGAATGACCACTATGAAAGTGACGGAAGTGCTTGATGAATAGCTTTTGTTCCCATTTGAAAGAAACCAAACTTAACCAGTATGCCATGGAATGCAATATTAGCGCATAAATTAAAATTAAAATTACAACAAAACTTCACAACAAAACTTGATGAGCATGTATTCATTAATTTGTACAAGTGTTTCTAAAAATTTGGTAGAAATAACCTTTTTCTGATCATTGATATATTTAACATCATGATTAAAAAATATGTAATAATGGTTAATACGTACTTCATGACAAGCATTCTTTGCTTATATTAAGTTTGTCCGTAGTCTTAGGAGAATTATGAAAGGATATAAGGGGTAAAAAAGAATTGAACAAATTAAAAGGCTTTAAACTATACAAGCATACAACCAATAATAGATGACTTTAATCAGAAGCCCACCACAAAGAAGAAAAACAGCTCCTTTTTTTTGGTCAATTTAAAACTTAATTCTTGTATTTCAGAATATTCTCTTATTCACAATAATTTCAGATAAACTATGCAATGACGATGAAAATATAGCTGCATTTCGACTGAGCTTTAGCACACATATATCATTTACAAATATAAGTTGTAGAGTATAACCTAAACCAAAGCTATGTCACAAAGAAGAAGTATACCATGGAAAGTGCTGATTAAAGACCCTGTCAAAAAACTTAAATAGATGAACTATATATCAACAGAAAGCTTATAACCAATAAATTACAATAATACCAATTGTATGCTATTTATGTCTGTCAGAGAAGTAACAGCTCTCTGAAAACTAGAAATCTAAAGCTTTGAATATCGGAAGCTGTCGACCTTAACACTAGCATCTACATGCCATCATCTTATATGGAGTAGGCATATTCACAATGACTTTGCATTAATTAAGCAAGGCTCATTGTCTCGGCTAACTGCGGCAAATTTGACCCGCTGTTGACCCCTAATTTGGAGGGTGTGAGGGAATGAGGTCTTAATTTGCTTTTGTGCCAATACTGAAAGGGAAAATATTTGTTTATTCCTTTATAGTTGTAGTCTACATTCATTCAGCTTTCCATTAATTTCATTGGATAGGGTCTTTAAGAATTTTGTACACCAACAGAAGAAATTGACACGCCTCCACAGCTCAAGTCTGAGAGGGTTTGTATGAGTTCGCATAGGTACAGAGAATACGATATGATCCATACCTGCCAACATTTGAAAATGAGAATTAAGACTTTTTAGCACGGTATGTCTTCGAAAATAAGAAATCTGTACCCTTAACAGGCGTTCGCACATGCAGCGGCAGTGTAACTGGGAATACGCGGTAAATCTGTGCAAAAAAGCGAATACAAATTCGTTGCTCAATCGTGCAGCCCTTCAATGCACGCAATACGTGAACTCTCACATCGCGGCATATGATAAAACAAGCTTAATTTGGCTTAAGCAACACAACAACAACAACAACAACAAAATTTAAAAAATGAAATTCGAAAAAACAGAATATTCCAGATTTTGGGGTCCTAAAAATCCAGAAAAACAGAATATTCCGGATTATTCGGAAGGGTTGGCAGGTATGTATAATCTGCCAATGTGTGTAGTTGCTCTTGGACGTTTTGATGTTTTCTGTATCTAGAGGTTGTTTTCTATCTCCCTTGGTTGCTGCTACCATCCGCCACTGTTAAATAAAAAATATGCCATAATCACAAACTTAAGAACTATAAACGTGTCTGAAGGCAAAGTACAGAAGCAGCAAAGTTGCCTGACATTTGTATGAATAACAATTATTTGTAAAATTTAAAGACGTTGTCACTTTGAATATTTACACAACTTTTCTTAGATATTTAAGTCTGTTAATTGCAATGGAATCAAATTTGTATACTTCAAATGGACAAAAATACTTCTAAAAATGTTCAATAGGCCAATTTCGTAATGTAAACAAATTTAATGCACAAAACTTTGTTATTAAAGTGACTTGTTACATATTATTTCAGTTCCCTGTATTTCAAAAAGTCATAATTGTATTTTAATAGTCAGAATTGCATACATTCAGTG